>BQNB010000488.1:140131-170549 GCA_026074375.1 Tanacetum coccineum | reverse complement strand
GGAAACGACCCGGGTGATCATACTTGCCCGGTTAAACATACGTATATTATATATATTATATTATTTTTGTAAGTCTTAACTCTTTACCTTGGTTAAAGGTGAATAGTTGGAATTTACCTAAGTATTATTATTATTATTATATATTTTATAGGTACGTAAAACTGCAATCAGTCTCCATATTTTTAGAGCAAATACCACCGATCCAAGTTCTAAATCATGAGTGGTATAGTTCTTCTCGTGAACTTTTAGTTGTCGAGAAGCATAAGCAATCACCTTCTCTCTCTGCATCAATACAACACCTAAACCCTTGTGTGACGCATCACAGTAGACTACAAAGTCTTCGCTTCCTTTAGGTAAAGCCAGAATTGTCGCACTACACAACTTCTGCTTTATTAACTGAAAAGCGTTTTCTTCCTTTTCTCCTCAGTCAAACGTGATTCCTTTCTGAGTAAGTTTCGTCATTGATTTAGCAATCTTCGAAAATCCTTCGATGAACCTTCGATAGTAACCCAAAAGACCTAAAAATTGGCGGATCTTCGTTGGTGTCTTAGGAGATGCCCAATCATTGATAGATTCTATTTTGGCTGGATCCACATGTATGCCTCTGCTATCAATGACATGTCCGAGAAATTGTACTTTTGGAATCCAAAATTCACATTTTGAAAATTTGGCATACAACTTCTCTTTCTTAAGCAATTCTAAAATGGCCTTGAGATGTTCTTCATGCTCTTTCTCGTTCTTTGAATAAATAAGTATGTCATCGATGAAGACAATTACGAACTTATCCAAGTAAGGCTTACATACTCGGTTCATGAGGTCCATGAATACCGTAGGTGCGTTTGTCAGTCCGAATGGCATAACCTGGAACTCGTAACGACCATACCAAGTTCGGAATGCCGTCTTTGGAATGCCTTGTTCTCGTACTCTAAGCTGGTGATATCCTGATCTCAGATCTATCTTCGAATAAATACTGGATCATTAAAGTTGATAAACCAAATCGTCGATCCTTGGGAGTGGATAACGATTCTTTATTGTTAGCTTATTTAACTCTCGGTAGTCGATGCACATTCTGAACGACCCATCCTTCTTTTTAACAAACAAGACCGGGGCTCCCCAAGGTGAGGAACTAGGCCTTATGAATCCTTTGTCGGAAAGCTCTTGTAATTGTTCTGATAATTCATTCATTTCGGATAGAGCCAATCGATAAGGTACTCGAGCTACGGGTGCTGCTCCTGGGATTAAGTTGATTTAGAATTCCACTGGTCGAACCGGAGGAAGACCTGGCAAGTCCTCGGGAAATAATTCAGGAAAATCTTAGACGATTGATACATCCTTTATTTGTTTTCCTTCCGACTTGTCCTCCTCTTTCTTGGCGGATATCTGCGCCAAAAAGACCTGGCATCCTTTTGCCATATACTCTTGAGCTTTTGAACATGAGATAACTGTCAACCGGGATTCTCTCCCGTTGCTACATTCGTTGCCACAAAAAGTCAAGGTTTCATTCCCATAGGGAACTTGAACAAGTTTCTCATCGCACACGATCACGGCATGACATCTTCTTAACCAGTCCATTCCGATAATGACATCGAAACTACCCAGTTCTTGGAGATTAGATCTAGTTGAACGGATGTATGGTCTAAGAAATTTAAAGTACAACCTCGTATAATAGTGTCTATCCTGACTATTTTCCCATCAGCTAATTCGACATCATAACTATTTTCTAATGGAGTTGGGGCGATGTTAATCAGGGAACTAAATGCAGTAGATATAAAGCTTCTATCGGCACCAGTGTCGAATAAGATAGATGCATAGTGGTTGTTTAAGAGGAACGTACCTGTGACGACATTGGAGTCCGGGTTTCCCGATGCATTCCCTCTCTTCTCTGCATTCCCAACTACATACACCCAGCCTTGTGCATTCCCATTCCCTCCATCCTTATTCTTCAACCTTAGGTTAATCTCTCTTGAAATTCCCTGGTGCTCCACACTCAAAACAACCATTCCCTTTGGGAGCTGCCCCATTGCCCTTCTAAGTATTAGCAACATTTGTGTTACCAGTACTCCTGCAATCGCGGGCAAAGTGCCCTACCTTGTTGTACTTGTGGCACTTCTGGGTGCCCGGGCCATTGTGGTGAAAATAGCACTTGGTGCACTTGGGCAAAGATCCCCCATATGACTTCTTTTCTCCTGTCCCCATATTTTAGACCTTGGCGACATTCTGCCTCTTGAAGGGTTATTGTTGGTGACCATGGTTGTTTCTGGATGAATCATCAGCCTTCCTTTTGTTGTCAGACTGCCTTTCTGCGTAGGTGCGGAGTTTCTGATCCATCAAGTTGTTGGCCAACTCAATAGTCTCATCCAACGTCTTGGGTCTGGCAGATTTGACGTTCCCATAAATGTTGTTAGGAAGTCCACTGATGTACTTGTCAACCTTCTCGGTTTCATTGGCAACAAACTTGGTACATATCAGGGTTAGCTCTTGGAAGCGTTCAATGTATGCTGGAACATCTTTCCCCTTGACCTTTAGGTTCCACAGCTCGATTTCTAGTTTCTTGATTTCACCCTGCGGACAATACTTGTCCGTCATCTTTTTCTTGAGTACTTCCCAAGTCATTGCATATGCCTCAGGACCTAAGGTTCTTATCTGACCATTCCACCAAGTCAAAGCAGCACCTAACAGAGTGCAGGTGCAAACTTCACCTGATTCTCAATAGCACAACCATTGATATTGAAAACAGACTCCATCTTCTCAATCCACCGAGTCAAACCGACCACACCTTCAGTTCCTTTGAAGTTCAAAGGTTGACATTTCATAAAGTCAGCGTAGTAACAGGGGCGTGCAGTTTGCACATTCCTTCGGTCATCCCCGTGCGAACTGTGGCTTGCGTCTCCATTGGTGGAGTTTCGCTGAAGGGCTTGATCAATCATAGCTTGGACGGATTCTGGAGTCATGTTGTTTGGGTTGGTGTTGTCAGTAGGGGTGTTCGGTCCTCGTCTGGTCGTAGGTGCCATGATTTGTCTAGATCACAAAAGACAAAACGTGAGGTTATAATCATGACAGAATACAATAATGTATAGATAAGACAACAACACAAGAGAGGTATGTAGTACCACATAACACATCTATTTCATTCATAACTTTGAAAATTTTACATGAAATAGTTTCTGATTACATAAAATACAATACAAAAGATCTAAGGCTATGCTAGCGGGGAAAACCCCTAATACTTAACATGCCTGTACAATAGCCTAGCAAGATAAAATAACATAAATCACTAGACGTGACTGTCAGCATCCCCCGAAGCATCCTGGTGATCTGGAATCCTAGCATCTGGTCCTGGCTGTCTAGCTCTCCCCTGCTGCTCTCAGTGTGCTAACAACTCAGCCTGCATGTCACTCATCTCTCGTCTCATGTCTTTCATCACTTGGAGAGTCTCTTCCATCTGTGCCTGGAGCCTACGATCAGACTCTCGAAGCGCTGCTATCTCAGCCTGCTGCGTCTGAAAACGAGTCTCATACACCTGGTGTTGTGTCTGAATGAGAGTACTCTGCAGTTGTAGCTGTGCCTGATGTGCCTGGATATGAGTCCCGTGTGCATACACATGATCACGATGGGTCTGAAGCTCCTGATGGGTCACCTGACTCAATCCTATTGAGTGAGCCCAAGTCTCTCGGGAAGCACAGGCCTCCTCCTCTACCATCCATATTATCTTTTGGAGAGTCATCCTATCCCCCATAAGCAAATCGACCCGCTGTGAGTCCATATCGACTCGCTGAGATATACGAGACCTACTATCCTGAGCATCCTCTAGTAAGGCATACAAGTCCTGTGTATCATGCTCATGGAGCTCAGCAAGCTCTATGACCCTAGTATTGACCTCTCCCACGATCATAGATGCTATCTCAGGAACTGCCTCTGCCGGATCTATCCAAGTATCCCTAATACCGTACCCAACATCTCTAATCCCCTGCCGCCTCTCTTCAGCATCTACCGTACTGACAAACCCATAATCTATCCCCCGACCTTCGGTAGGTCTAGCAGTAGAACTCTCTCCGATCTCATATCTGGAGCCTAGAGTGGACAAACACAACCTCTTGCGAGGTTGCTGCTCAGACTCGGGGATATCATCCCTACGGTTAACAGGTTGTGGTATGTATAGAGGTGGTGGTAGTGGAGGTGATGGTAATGCGGCAGTAACTGCATCAATAAGGGCCTGAGTGGATGCTATCCTGAGTGTCTGGATTTGGGTTGGACACCCAGATGATGGTAGTAATAGTGATGGCATAAGTGGTGGTGATGAATGTGCAGGTGAGGCCGTGCACCTAGCAAGGCGCTCTCCTGCAGAGGGTGGTGATAGTGAGATAAGTGGTGATGGTGATGGAGTAGTCATGGCCAGGAGTCTCTCAACCTCTGCCTCTGGTGGAAGGGATATGGAAACCTGAGGTCGGACGGTAATCCTAGCCCCAATAGTAATGTCGGTGGAGGGTGGTGGTATAGCAGGCTGTTAGCCTTAATTATATTAAGTCAAACAAGAATGTTATCGGTCTTAGAAAGTCAAACTAGGTCTTGTATAGTAATAGGCTAGTCGGGTTTAACGGGCTTGGATTGTAATCTAATATGGTCCGTGTTTCGGGCTCAAAGCCCAAGTTTAGCCAAGCCTGGCCCAAGTAGAAAAGCCCATGTGCCAAGTAAATGGCTAAGGGTATAAAAGAACCCTCTCCACATATGGAGAGGGTGTTGGTTACATTTTCACGCACTTGTAATCCACCACTTTCTCTTTCTAATCTAACTTTCCTAGTTTCTTTCTCTCTCTTCTTTTCTTTCTTTCATATCCGGCTCCAATAGAGCTTATTGAGGGCTTATTCGTGTTTTGCTTATTAAGTTATGAAGGATTATATAAGGCCAACACATGCTATGTTCCCTTAGGTGGGGAAACAGGCTCATCAGTAGGTACAACAATAGTAGAGTCAGCCGGAGCTAAGTGCTCCTCCTCCTTCTCCCCCTCCTCCTCGTCCTCATCATCCTCATCCTCATCATCGGCGTCATCCCCGGATGAATCGCCGTCATCATCATCTCCATCATCTCCCCCGTCCATAGGATAGTCAACCGGACCATCCTCTGTCTCATCATCCTCATACTCCTCTGGATCCTCCTCGGGATCCGACTTAGTAATATACCCGGGTGACTCAGCAGTAGGTGAATCAACAGGAGGTAATGGCTGCTCCTCAGCTGGGAACACATGCTCATCCTCCAATGGTATATACTCGGGGTATACAGGCTCTGGTACGTAATCAGGATCATGTGCCTGTACGAACATAGGCTCACGCTCATCCTCGTCCTGAGGAACTGGCGGTGTCTGTGGATCCTCTAGGCCTGGTATGTAATCCGGTGACGGTGGGGCTACTGGCTGTATAGGGAGTCCGTCGTATCCGTATACGATGACCCGTGGAATGCCTCCCTCAGATACCTCCTCATCATCGGCTCCCTAGAAGGCTCTGCCGGGCTCAGAGTCGGTGTAGACGGAAGTGTAGGTGACAGCGGATGATGCAGAAGACATGACTGCTGCCAAAGCAAAGATAACTTATATAAGTATTACTTATAGGAGAAAACTGTATGACATGACTATAAGTTTTAATTATAAGAGTGGTCTCTATGTTATATCTATAAGACTCTTATAGTACTATACGTAATATAACTTATATACGTATGTCAATCATGTAAGCATATATCCTAGATGCAAACAAGTAATGTATGTATATCACGTACAAATCCCATTTGTGAAAATAGCGTTTCAAAATGTGTTATAGTCCAGACAAAAAATTTTGACCTGGTTCTCTATAAAACCTTGGCTCTATGATACCAATTGTATTCTTGTTAAGCACCTCCAATTCTGGGTTGCAGTGGATGTTGCATATCGAGGGCGTTATTCATAGATCAATAGCACAAGATATGAGAACGACCATTAAACGTGTCGTTTAAAAAAGATACATTGGATTTCACAAATACTTGTTCATTACATAAGCCCATGTCTTCAAATTGTTCAACAACATAAGTAAAGATTTTGGTTTATAACAAATATCCCAAAATGTAATACGCCCAAATCTTTAGTATTAACTCTCTCCAAAGAGTGACCCCCAATGTATCTTGGCACCTCGTGCCTTATTGACCTTAGAAAACATGCTTAAAACGTCAACATAAAGTTGGTGAATTCATAGGTTTATGTATGTAAATTGTAGGACCGCAAGATTTTCCATATTTGTCATGATTATGACAACAGATGAAAACAAACATAAATAAGTAATTTAGGTTTTCCTAGCTCCATGGACACCCTGAAGTCAACATGTATGATTGCAATTAATTGCCAATTTTTGTGCTTCATTCGTGAATGATGTTCTAAACCAGCAACATCCCAAATCCCGACATGGTAATATTATTACGTTCTTGTTGTCCGGGACAACCGGACACAGCGCGAGAGCTACTCACCCCACAGGGGATGTAATCCTAAATTAGATCTATTTTATAATCATTGGCGCTCGCAATCTTGCAATTGACAGTTCATTGATAATAGGGCTCAGTGGGTTATCGCTACCTTAGCAAACACGTAATCATGGTATTAAAACTGTTTACACTTGCGTCCATATTTGTAAACAAAGCATGTTTCACCCAAAGATATGAAATTCTTTTAAATGGAATTGTAAAACATGGGCTTATGACTCACCTTTGTAAAATAGTACTCTGAAATGATAGTATATTATCCAAGTTTGAATCACACCGTCTAAATACAACTATTGTAAATACAAGCCAGTCTTAGTCCTACAAATTTAGGCTATGACTCCAAATGTATTAAACTTATAATAAATTGCTAGTTTATAATTTAGTGGTCATTGTAACTTTGTGTGGTGGAGTAATGTTTATTGTATTTGTTGTAGCGCCACTTGATGGCTTTGGGGATGGTATACGTTTTCACACTTTCTCTAATACACGTACAAAAGTTATTTAATAAATTTTCGTATGTATAAATGTAGGTTAGCTTGTTTATTATCCGTAATATAAATTCGTCTCTCGATATGTTTAAGTTTTTTAGTGTTTTAAATCAATTTTGTTTATAAAATACCCTTGAGGACTTTTATAATTACCTAACAGTCTCCTTAGTTTATTGAAAATAAAGGTTATTCTACACTTTAGGTCCTTCTATGTTTCTAAATATAGTCCTAGAAGTTCAGAATGACCAAAAACAGTCCCTAGACTCTTTAAAAACAAGATTTTGACAGTTTTAACCCTTAAGTTTGCAAATTTACACTTTTAGTCCCTTAACTTGTAAAAATTTGCATTTGGAACTCCAATTAAGATCCTAACAGTGATAAATGTGGTTTCATTAAGTTCCATTAGAAGCCATATAAGCTGGAGTCAGCTTATAAATAAGCTCGAATGAGCTTATGTTTGGCTTTTGTAGATTTGGGACCTTAGATTGGCCCGTTAAGGTTCCAATAACCATTTTAAAGGTTGTTAATAAGATTTCAGAAAGCATTAAAAGCCCTTGTTGTTTTTTAAGTCATTTTATGCTCACTGAATCTGCTTGGCTAAAATAAGCTCGGTATGAAATCTTCATAGTTTCCTATTGTCTTTGTTTAGTTTGTGTTTTGAGTATTTATGCTTTGTTTTTTTGTCTTGTTGTATTGATTTTCCACCGACAAAATACTACTTTGTGTGAGCTTGTTTTTTTGTTTTTATTTAAATCTTTAATATGACTCTTCAATTATTGACTTCCAATGTATCACTGCACCTCGTGCCTTATTGACCTGAGAAAACATGCTTAAAACGTCAACATAAAGTTGGTGAATTCATAGGTTTATGTAAATCAATAGTAGGACCGCAAGATTTCCAAGTGTATGATTAAGCAACAAATGCAAACATCATAAAAAGTAATTACGTTTTCCTAAGCTCATGACACTGAAGCTCGACATGTATGAATGCAATAAATTGCCAATAAATGCCCGTGAATGATGTTCTAACCCGCAACATCCCAATCCGACATGGTATACGTTTGTTGTCCGGCAACCCGGCACAGTGAGCGCTACTCACCCAAACGGGGATGTCAATCCCAAATAGATCTATTTATAACATTCGCGCTCACAACCTAGTGATTGACAGTTCATGATAAAGGGCTCAGTGGGTTATCGCTACTTAGGCAAACACGTAATCATTGTATAAAATGTACACTTGCGTCCAATTTGTAAAACAAAGCATGTTCTCACCCCAAAGATGTAAATCATTTAAATAATTGTAAAACATGGGGCTATGAACTCACCTTAGTAAATAGTCCTCTGAAAATGATAGTATATATCCAAGTATGAATCACACCGTCAAATACCTAAGTAAATACGGCCAGTCTTAGTCTACAAGTTTAGGCTAAAGACTCAATGTATAAACTACAATAATTTACTAGTTTATATATACTGTTATCACTTGTGTGGTGGTGTACATGTTTAATGTATTTGTATTCACTTGATGGCTCTTGGGAAGGTATACGATTTCACACGTTCTAATACACGTACAAAAGTTATTAATAAATTTTCGTATTTATTAAATCGTAGGTTAACTTGTATATTATCCTAATATAATTCGTCCGATATGTTAAGTGTTTATTAAATCAATTTTGTTTATAAAATACCCTTAGGTTTTCTATAATTACCAAACAGTCCCTCTAGTTTATGAAAATAGAGTATTTACACTTTAGGTCCTTCTATGTTTCTAATAGTCCCTAAAGTTTCAGAATGACCAAAAACAGTCCCTAGACTCTTCAAAAACAGATTTTGACAATTTTAACCCTTAAGTTTGCAAATTTACACTTTTAGTCCCTTAACTTGTAAAAATTGCATTTGAACTCCAATTAAGATCTAACAAGTGATAATGGGTTTCATTAAGTTCCAATAAGCCATATAAGCTGGGTCAGCTTATAAATAAGCTCGAATGAGCTTATTTAGGCTTATTTGGACCTTATTGGGCCCGTTAAGGTCCAATAAGCATTTAAAAGGTCTAATTAAGATTTCAAAAGCATAAAAGCCCTTTTTAAGTTCATTTAAGCTCACTGAATCTGTTTGGCTAAAAAATAAGCTCGGGTGAGCTTATTGGAGCTTATTGGGCTTGTTAGCCCAACAGCCTTAACCCGTTTAGTTGTAAAAGGTTCTATTAAGTATTTCAACTTATTTTCTAGATTTGTTAAGCACATTTGGGTCTGTTTTCTGTTTCGGCTTATTCAATAAGCCATTAAGCTCGTTATTGGACTTCTTGGGCCCAATAGGAACCCGAATAGTGTTCCAAACGGTTTGGCTTGGTCCATTAAGGCCCATTAGCCTTGTCTAGGTTCAATAAGATTATTAAACTTGTATAAGTCCACCAATAAGCTGTATAAGCTCACTGTGGCTTATTGGCTTGTGTTCTAGGCTTGTTAATGGGCTAACAAGCCCGTTAGGGGTCCGGTTGGTTTCTAAAGGTATTTTAGGGTCCATGTGTGATTAATAAGCACACTAGGCCTCTAAATAAGCTCGTGAAGCTTATAAATAAAATGTGAACTCCCCCCCTCGTAGTCTGTTAGGCCTGTTGGGCCTAGTTGGGTTTAAACGAACCCAATTTTGGTCCATTAGCTCATTAGTTATATCCTAGGGTTTTCAATCTTTTCGTTAAGCACTCGTTAACATTTATTAGCCGCGATTTATCACATGCGTTCGTCTAATAAGTTAATGTTCGCGTTCCTAAGCTAAGTTGTCACGTTTACGTATAGAATTTACGTGTTTAATAAAAACAAACCCATGATCACCTTGGTTCTCATTCATGCATTTTAATGAGATGTATAAGCCTTAACTCGATGTTTAGTCATGTTTCATATACGTGTATATATATTAGCACCACACAAGATCAATCATACGCATAAATTACATGCGTGAACCATGCATGAGTCGAGCCATGCATGCTCATGCCCACGTAACTTGTCCAACACCAATGTACGTGACTAAATAACTAGAGTATGAAAACAACGAATGGAAAATGACATGCAAAGCTTTGTCGCGACTTACAATGGGTCCTAGAGTCTTTAATGTGCGTTGTGTAGATAACCCAACTCGTTTACACCCAAACCGTGTATAACCCTAAGCTTCAAAGCTTGTATACCCAATTCTTAGCTCGTATACTCTTCTTAATACCCTTGTATGCGAACTTAAGTGCACCTTGTGTCCTTAGAAGGAAATGTGGATTGTGTATGGGTTCGGTTATGTGAGACTCGAATGCAAGAGAGAGTAAATGAGTATGGTTTATCCTTGAGAGAGTTTGAGAGTTTTAGAAATGTGTTAAGTGACAATATGAGTGTGTATTTATAAGCAAATGAACTAGTTAGCTTCCCTTGGTTCTTGTCTAACTAAAAACAAGCTTGTGAGGTGGTTTAGAGGTTTTCTAGTTAATCTCAAATGGTTTCTTGCTAAACCACCAAGTACTACTCTTTATTGCTCAATATTTGTACAAGATATGCTTAGATACTTGAAATATTATGATTTGTATGTTGGTTCATGCTTAGCCGCGACATCAAGGGCAAAGGGATAGTCAAATGGTTATTAACCATTGTGTAAATGTTAGTTAGGGGACACTAAGTACAAGTATTAAGTAACTAGGAGATGTACATGTACTTAGGGATCAATATGAGATTTTCTAGCTAGCTAAATCACAAGGGACGAATTGTATGTGGGTTTATCTTACCCATATTCGGCCTTGGTTGTTTATTAACACAATAATTATACGAATTTTGTGTTTAAGGATTAAAAGTGGGTATTAGTTTGAGTCTAGGTAAGTCTAGGTATTTCCGAGGTGTGTCCAAATGTATTTTATTGCGAAACGTAACCCTTTTACGTAACCAATAAAAATAAAATACGCAAAGTTAATAATTATCTTCTTAATAATTATTTATTACTTGGTTGATGTAAACCTTAATTTATTTGACGATCGTTTACATTAAATAATTATTTCTAGTCTACGCGATTTGGCTTAAAAGTTAATTTAAAAGTAAACACATATCGGACCAAAATAAATAGTGACGAATAATAGGAGTCGTAAAATGACCTGAAATTGAGAAATGTTACAGGTGTTAGGATCTCCTTTCCCGGTCGACGGGCAAAAGCAAGGCTAGTATGCAGGGGTTGGGTAGGTGATGAGTGGTCAACTGATGTCGAAGTAGTCTGAGTGTGGAGTGACTCAGCAGTCTCACTCAGATCCTCGTCTGATGAGTAGTCGCTAGAATCCAGTGAGTAGCCACACAAAGCCGGTATGCAATCTGATGATGATGGTACGGGTCTAAAGGGTAAGGTAGTGATCTCATCGTCAGAATCGGATATGATGACAAACAAAATGAGTACTACGGCACGTGGTGTAGTAGCAGGAAAAGGTGTGAGGTGTGGTCATAGTGTTGTAACAATTGAGGGTTTATATAAATAAGGTTTTCATATAAAGAAAATGTAAAATGCATGTAAGGAAAAGTAAACGCAAGTATAAGTCATGTAATCAAATAGTGTGTATGCACAAGAAAAAGTTTTATGTGATGCAATGTTTATGAAATGGTTATAGTGTAGGTAAAATATGCAACCTAGTTCTTTATAACCCTGGCTCTGATACCAATCTGTAACACCCCCAAAATATGTGGCAGCGGAAAGGTAACCGGGCGTTACTTCATAATACAATAGCACAAGATATAAGAGAACGACCTCTAAATTAGCCGTTTAAAAGATAACCTCGTTGTTTCATTGATATAAATAAGTTCAAAACAAGTTGTCCCAAATTTGCATCATAAGATATTCATAGTTTAAAAGAAATACAACGAGGAATGTAGTGCATGAAAAGTGCATGAAAATGTAGTCATGTATGAATGAAGACCCAATGCACTTCAAATACTCCATAACAGTTAAGCACCTGAGAAATACATGCTTAAAAATGTCAACATAACGTTGGTGAGTTCATAGGTTTAAATAAGTATAAAGGTTGGACCGCAAGATTTCAAAGTGTGTAATAATGTAACACATACAATATCATAAAAAGTACTTACGATTGCACTAAGCTCATGACACTGAGGCTACAACAATGTATGTGTGCAAACTAATGCAAAGAATGTGCCCGTGTAGATGTTCAACCTGCAACATCTAAAGTCTGACATGATATGCGTCTGTTAGTTCGGTCCTCCGAAACTAGTAAGCGCTAGTTACTAGGACGGGGATGTCAATCCCAAATAGATCAATTTATAGCACCCGCGCTTACACAAAGTAATTAACTGTTCATTATAGTGGGCATAGTAGGTTATCGCTACTTATGCCAATCCGTAATCATTGTAAAAATTGAAAAGTATTGTACTTGCGGCCTATTGTAAAACAAGCAATGTATCTCACCTCGAGATTTGCAAAATAGTAAATAACAAGTTAAAGCGGGGCTATAAACTCACCTCAAGCAAGTTGTAATATTGGTAATGAAAGGTAAGCACGAAACACGATGCACGGAAATCTAACCGCAACCTAAATAAGTAATATGCTTTTAGGATAATGAAAACTTGTGTGCAATGATGCGTATGCATTTATATAATCCTACATCACCCGTACAAGATTGCGTTTAGGCTTTACAAGTTAAAAAGTGAATTTCAAAAAAATAAAATATTTATTTTTACGTTTCAAAAGTGCTAAATATTTACGAGTTACCTACTTTATCAGTCAATAACTCCCTCGTTACCAAACCTAAAAATGCGAGTCTGGAGTTTTTGAAAACTAGAGGTTATTTACTTTAAATAGTTATTATTTCACCCAACTCGGACCCTAACAGCCTTGAAAACAGTGCCCAAGTTGGTTGGTCACAAAGATTTTTCTATTTCCAGACGGTGTAATTTCAGGTTTTTAATCAGCATACATTAATCGCATGGTCATGCCATAACTTTATCATTCCAATAACTTTTTGTGATTCCAGGGGCTATGGAAAGCTATCCACCCCGACTACATTAACCTAGTTTATCTCATAACCTAATTCTAACCACAAAGGTCTCAAAACCTAATTCAACAGCTTTTAATAAGTTTTACATATTTTTTGTTAGCTATAACTTTCTCGTTCGGTGTTCGTTTTTAGTGATTCGACTTCCTATTTTTACGTTGTTGGATGATCTATGCATTACACTACAGTCCTGACCCATAGACACTACCTAGATGGGTCGTTCATAGCCTCAAAGTCTCCTATTCATTCGTTTTCACCAATTTTGCAATTTTTCCATTTTCACAAATTAACGCATGAGATTACTTTTGTGAGCTCTAGGTTTCGAACATATCCTATCCCTAATAGTCTATATTAGTGTAGTAAATCTAGGTACTACGCAATTCCCCCTTTTAATATTGAAAATGATAAAATGCGATTACATCAAATAGTTTGCATAAAATTCTAAGAATCATTAAAACCAAAACCAAAGCTTCTAGTTTTTCTTTCATTGTTATTCTTATGGTATAGGCACTGTGTTAAGATGATAAATTTACGCAAGAAATGATATTATTAAAATAAACACAAAATGTGCACACCATATCAGATAGTGTGCACTTTTCTTGAAAAAAAATATAGTTTTCGAAACTCAACGTGTTTAGGTGATGCATTATTGATATGGATGCTTAAGATAATATATGAAAACATGCTTACAAGACTTGAAAGAGATGAGCTAGTATAAGCCACGAAAATGACTTGAAAACCCTTAAAAATAACCCTAAACCTGTTACTTTGCGAACCATTTTTAAACACCCTCTTCTTTAAGAACACCTAACCATAACCCAACCAATTTCTAAACCTAGCTTTGTGTCCTATATGTTGTCGAACACAATAGAAAAGAAAGGGAGAAGATGTGTTTTCTTTTGTTGTGAGAAAGTACTAGCTTTACACTCTAATCTTGCATGGTTACTATGAAAAAAAGAATGAATCTCTTATGAAGTTGTATGTTGTTGCCGTATGGTTGAATGGAGAGAAAGAGAGAGTGATTTAGTTCTTTGCTTTGTGAAAATGAAAGTGTCAGGTATAACGGTTTTCACGTAAAACACATGTTTGATGTAAACTTATATTTTTTAAATGCCGGTTTACGTTTAAAGTTGTTTTTCAGTTTACGCGGTTTAACATAACGGTTTTCACGTAAAAGTAAACACGTAAAGGTTCAAAGTAAATAGTTTTGAGTTTATTGACTTAAAATGACCTGAAAATATGGATTGCCACACCCGGGAATCTAAAACGAAGAAAATAAAAAGTGTAAAAATCAGAAAATCAATTCGTCCGTTAGTCTCCTCCTTCGGTTCGTTTTGACCAAAAATCAAGGCAAAAAGTAAATCTAGTCGAACAACTCGAGCTCCTAGACGTTTTGACCAAAACTAATGAAAATGAAAGGAGTCGTTCGACCTGGTCGGGGAGACGCCCGACTGCTTTCAAAACCGTTTACAAAACCTCAATTAAGTGTTATAATGATTAGAGTCTGATCATTTCCCTTCCTTAACTCCCCTAGCACATTTTTGCCTCCTCCTCCAAGCTTCCCAGGCTTATATATACACCCCTAGACTCTTAACCTAAGTGTGCATTACTTAAAAACCATTACCCTAAATCCACCTTACACCCTAAGGTTGGATAATCAATTTCCTGACCCAAAAAGCTAAGATCTCTGCCCTCATTCAAGATGTTCCAAAAGTGGTTGCTCTTGCTAGTGTTTTGGTCTTAGAAGATTGGAGGCGTTTGGAGTGCTACAAATCCAAGTCTTGTTTCTTTTGTAATTAATTAGGTATAAAATTCCATTATGGTTATGAATTACATGTGTTTTGTGAGAATGATTGAATGTTATGTCATGTGTTGGTTATTTTTTATGTTTATAAAGTGATTGTTGGATACTTGTGTGGAAAAATATTGATTTAAGTATGAATGTTTGATAAAATATGCACGAGGATATGATTTCTTTATAAGTTTGTTTGAAAAATGATTTGTTTAAATAACTTGTTAGATAAATTCTTAAAATCGGATCTAGAGGTCGAAAGGATTTCCGATAAAGTTTTTATCCCAAAAAGTTAGGACACGAATGAGTATGGTATTTGGTAACTGACACCTACCAAATAGACATGTTAAATAAACTTATGTTGATTCAAACTCGAGTATAGGTCGAAAGGAATCGAATGAACGAATTTTGCAAATCATGTTTTCTAAAAAATGACGCGTGAATTATTGGTTTTGGTGGTGTTCATAGGTCAAACCGGTTCCTGTGACAACCGTGGCTTAAGCAGGTTGGTCAAACCGTAGTGTTGGCCTAAATATCTGTTCTATAAGTATGGGTTTTGTGTTATATGTGTTTATACATGTTTATATGTGTTTGTGTGGGATATGTGAGATTGCATAATCAATCCATTGAGCGTGACCGTCTCATTGGGATTGGATTTGTGTTGGATTTTGTGGAATTCATTTCAATCACTTTTGGTGACAAGGACATAATTTTGGTGATTGAAGCGGTTTCGCTTTAATTGTGTAAGTAATTATACGTATACGTATTTATGTGTTAGTAATATTAGCATGAGATTAGGTTCTAGTAGTTAGAATAAGGAAGAAATGAAATTTCTATTTTTTGGAATGTTAGGTTTAATAAAAATGAAAAGTTAATTATTTTTAAAGGTCTAGTAAATTGCGTTTACGCAAAAAGGTATGCTCAAATAAGCTTAGGTTTTTATAAAAACTTAAGGTAAAGCAAATAATTAAGTAATTAATAAATAAATAAATAAAATATTTTTTATACATGAATAGTAAAAAACGAATTTTAGAGGAAAAAGAAAGAAAAAAAGGAATTTTAAAAGGAAACAAATACTAATTAGATCTTATCTATAATTAATTGGGGGTCTATAAATACAAAATAAAATCCCAAACCCTCCCCCCTTTGTGTGACCGGTCGAACAAGAGAGAAAAGAGGAGGAAAAATTAGGGTTTTTGCTTTTGTGAAGAAATCAAGCTCTAAGGTAAGTTTTAATTAATCCTTGTTAGTTATTAATCATTAATTCATGTAATAATTATTATGATGGAATTAGGGTTTTGTAAAATCAGTAAATTAATGATATAATAATCATGTTATAATGATTAGGGTTTAATTAGAAGCTTATGGATGTAATTGGTTAAACTTAATTCGCGTTAGAATTTGATTTGGATTGAGGCAGAATTAGGGCTGTGTTGTTCGGCCATTATCTCAATGATGGTAATAGCTTTTGTCAAGTTTCCGGTGCCTATAACGTAGCTCAGAGAGTCTAGTTTTCAGAACATCCGGCGTAGAAGGTTATGAGGTCGGGAAGTCATTCAAACGTTGGTTGCAAAAAAAGTTGTCAAAGCAGTAAATACAGGTCAGATTACGAGGTATAAAACCCACACTTAAAATTTGAATTTATCTTAGCCCGTTTACAGAAGTCAAGTTCTATGTGTCTATTAAACTTCCATAAATGTTTAGCCTTTGATTTGTTGTCTAAGTATGGTTTTTAGGGTCATACTTTTTAGTGTTCAATCAGATCCGAATTGGGACTTTTTTGGTTTGGTGCTAGACCGTTGGTATTGTCTGAGTCTGGAGTAATTGGAGGATGATGTTTGATATGGTATTGGTTGAGTTGATCTTTGGATTAGTGTTAATGGCTAGGATTTTTATTGTATGTGTATTGGTATGTCTTTAGGTTTTTTGGAGGCTTATTTGTGCAGATCTTTGATAGTGTTGTGGTGGTGGGAGTCTTTATTAGGGACAATGGAAAGGATAGTTTGTTGTTGTGGTTGTAACTGTGGGGGGTGGGCGGTTTTTTTTAGGAGGGTTTTTTTTTGTTTGGTGTTTTTGTTTTGGATCTATAGGGGGGGGGGGATATTTGATGAGGGTTGTGGAGGGGGTGGGTTTTTAATGTTGGTTTTAGTTGGGGTGGTTTTTGGTGTGGGTTTGGGTGGGGGTATAGGTTTTTGAAGTGGGAGGTTTTAACTAGGTGATGATCTATTGATGTTTTTTTGAATGATATGTTATTGAGTTGGTATTTTAGTTGTGATTCGCAGGAGTGGAATTGTTTCCTTGGGATGGAATAAATGATCGAGTTTTTGTGTTTACATGCTTCGTTAATCTTTTAATTAATGGGTAGTGGTTAAGGGTATTATTCGTTAGGGGTGTTTTAGAATCGTTATGCGTGTTTGTTAGGGATTGAGTTAATGTGCCTTATTGTTGAAAGTTTATTGAGAGTTTGTTTTTTTTATTTTTGGAGGAATCGTGTGATTTTTGGGTACATTTACCAATCTGGTTAGCTTGTGTAAGTTTGAAATATTCACTCATGGCATGTGCTTGAGTTTGTGTTTTAGTGTCGTATCCTTCTGCGTTGGTTGCAGGGATTGATGGTTGGTAGTGAAGCGAGAATTGGAATTATTCGCGGATCCAAGTAGTTGAAATTAGAGGTTCTTCCCCCCCGGCCCCCCCCCCCCCACTTTTACTTGATTTAGTACAATCTTTGTTATGAGAGGTTGATGTAGTAGTAGGAGAGATATGGTGTTTGAGAACATAAGGCTGAAGATGGTATCCAGAGTAGAAGAAGGTTTAGTTAAGATGCCTTGGTAATTTGTGAAGAGTACGTTTGTATTTAAGGTTTTCATTGGAGAAACAAACTAAAGAGTGACACGATGTGCTTTACCTGACGTTAGGCGGTAGTACCAAGGAACGAATAAGGTTGAGATTGTAGTTTGTGGTGCAAAGCCCTCTATAAAGTGGGTCATAAGGGTATTAGTAGGTTTTACCCCTCGTCGACTAGAATAGGATTTCAATGGAATTAGTACAAGGAGTACGACGCCAATATGCGATGGCTCAAGTGTCGTTTGCCCGTCTTTTAGAAGGCAAGAGGTGTGAATGTATGCAGGAGTTGTTAATGTGTGAGGGTTTGGTTCGAATGGTAAACTTGTGATGGAAGCATCTGTATTTGCTTAGTAGGAAGAAAGGTGGGTAGTTTGTAATGTGCATAGATTATCTCGAGAAGAGTGAGATAGAAAATTCGTATGTGATGTCACCAATGGAGGGTGCACGGGGATGACGTAGCCAAGACTATTTTTTTAGGATACGTAATGGACACATTGAAGTTTATGGCTATGCGCTTTTGGGTTAACCAATGCACCAGCGGTTTTCATGGAGTTAATGAGCTAGGTGTGCATGACCGTATATAGACAAGCTAGTTAACGTATATATACAGACGATATTTTAAACCAATCGAAGTCTAAGGAGGGAGTATGTGTTTCAGAGTCGCACGGTTGAGATGATCGTGGAGTCACTAAGGAAGAGAAAGATGTACGTAAAGTTTTCCAAAAATCGTGGGAAAGCGGAGGGGTAAAGAAAGCTATCTAGATGTAGAAGGAATCAAATAGGTAATGAGCCGATCTTGGCATTGCCAAAAGGAAGCTGGCCGATTTTGTTCAGTTTATTATGACGCTGAGCGAAGCAAAGGATTTACGAAAGCATGCTTGGAAAAAAAGTGGTTAGAAGTTGGATTGCTTGTACGCTAGTAAGTGACTACTGAGGTTCTTATGAAGTATTACCATGACTAACGTGGTTGGTTTTGCATTATATTGATTAGAGGCATTTAACAGTGTGAACGAGTCATGGAGAGTTAATCTATATAGTTCTTGAATGTCCCTCACAAACTCGCTTTTCTACGGAAAGTATTTGAACATGTGGGCAAAAAGATGATGAGTATATTGGAATTGTCTATTAGATTAGTGAGTTTGATTTACGAGGCCTAGTACCATCTGGGGGGAAAGGCAATGTAGCGGATGTTGTTTACCGTGGGAGTAGGAAGAAGGAGTGAAGCTAAACTATGAATGAGTTCGTGAATAGATTGTATGGACGGATCCGATTGAGGTTGAGATAAAGGAGTTTGTGCATAAGATATATTAAGATGTCCAAATGCAAAGAATGCGGTGTCAACATAAGAATGTTGCGAGGCTTGGACTCAAAGACGTGTGAAAAAGAGACAATGAGTGGTTCATATTGGTTAGACATGGTATCGATCCTCACCATTTGATCGAAGAGATGTAAATGACATAATTGATAGAGCTATTAGAAGTAGAGAAGAGATAATAATCGACAATAGATATTTCTATACAATCTGGATCGGTTACTATGTTGTGTGGTTTTTAGGTTGACTAAATCTACGATGCTGAGTAATGATGAAGATATAGATAGTTGCGTCTTTTAGTTTTTCAGGTATATTCAGAAGAGGTGTAGTGTATCATGGATTCTCCAAGGATTGTTGCTAATACATGAGTTACCCGAGTAATAAGTGGGAAATGATAACTTAGGATATGTTGTCAAGTATACATAGTGTGTAGTAGTGGATACGATGAGAGTTGGGTGTTTTTTTTTGTAGTAAATTGGTTTGAATCAGTACATACACGATTCCTATGTGCTATGCTTAGGACAAGTATGTTAGATTTTAGAGGTAATTGTAATAATGCACTTTCGTGAGATTGAGTTTTTTCCCTAAGGTAGGGATTATACTTTGAGTGTTTGAGTTTATGCTTCTTTTGGTTGCAGTTGTGATGGTATTAGGATTGTGTTGGGTAAATAGTTATGGCGTAACATGGTGAAGTGTGTGTGGAATGGATCGAATATGTACAAGTATTTTTCCATATGATTTTGGTTTATTAAAGGTTACGGACTTGTGGCCCCGCCTAGTTTCGAGCCTACATCTCAGACCCTTTTGGGTGGGGGTGTGGTTGGGGGTTTTAGGGTGTTGGCTTTCGGAGGGTGCGGTGTGGTGGGGGGGGGTTTGGGCGATAAGGTGTTGCTTTCGGTAACATCCCAACGGGGGGGTGTGGTAGCCCCACGGGGGGTTATTGTTATGTAATGGGTCGTCTGTGTATTTTAGTGGGTGGGTGGTCAAACTTGGGTGGACGTGGTGGGTTGGGGAAGAGTGGATAGGGGGGTGTGTGATTATTTCTCTGATTCAGGAGTTAGGTAAATTGGATTATGGGGAGGCGCTAATAGTATGTGTAACCTAAATTTGAATGGGTTGTCGTAGTTACGTTGTAGCATTGTAACTTTTTTATCTGGATTATTTCATGACAATTCTTGTTTGATGGTTGCGAGGTTTATAATGATATAAAAAATCGTTGTTACAACAACTTTATAAGGCGTTTTTGATGAGTTTTCTTGATGACGAGCGAGGTTCATGTATTGGGATGCTTTTTTTCATTTGGGGTTGTCGTGTTGCTAATTGCACCCTTGTAGGGGTAAGCAAACTCATTAGCAGTTGGATTCGGATTGTGGAAGTTAGTCGAGATTAAGGTTGACAAGACTCTTTGTTTTGTCAAGGAACCATTGATGTTGTGGACCGAGATGGTACTATGAGTAAAGAGTTGTTAGTATGATAGCATTAGCTGAAATTCGGTGGGATTCGAAGCATGGCCCTGAGCTTATTGGGATTGCATGGATCAAATGCACGGTTCTAAGTTGTTTCCTCTGTTGTTTGTTACGATTGTGATAATGCTTCGATTGTTAAATATCGGAAGAGATTTCTTAATGTGGGGATACTGTGACAACCGTGGCTTGAGCAGGTTGGTCAAACCGTACTGTTAACCTAAATATCTATTCTATAAGTACGGGTTATGTGTTATATGTGTTTATACATGTTTATATATGTTTGTGTAGGATATGTGAGATTGCATAATCAATCCATTGAGCTGTGGGTCCGTCTCTTGGGATTGGATTTATGTTAGATTTTATGATTCTTTTTCGTTCACCTTTTGGTGTCAAGGAAATGATTTTGGTGATTGTTGCGGCTTTCACGCGTTTTATTGTGTATGTATTTTAAGTATTCGTATTTATGTGTTTGTATTATTAGGAGGAAATAGGTTTAGTAGGTAAATAAGGAAGAAATGAATATTTCTATTATTGGAAATAATGTTTAGTTTTAGATAAAATTGAAAAGTTAATTTATATTTTAAAGGTATCTTGTTATTCCAGTTTCGCAAAAAGGTATGCTCTTATATGCTTAGGTTTTTATAATAACTTAAGGTATAACATATATTTAAAGTAATTTAATAAATTAATAATAAAATATTTATTTTAACATGAATAGTAAAAACGTATTTTAGAGGATAAAGAAAGAAAAAAAAGGATTTTTAAAAGGAGGAAACATATACTATGTTAGATATTATCTATAATTTATAATCGCGCGCTCGGGTATTCTTATTACATTAATTAAGCACAATATCCCTCCACACTTTGTAGTGGTCACCCGGTCTTTCAAGGCTTGGTATCGATTTGAGGTGGAATAATTTGGGTTTTTGCTTTTTTGTGAATAGATTTAGTTAGAATTCTGGCGCTATGGTATGTTTTAATTAATTGCATTGTTAGGTACACACCCCCCCCCCCCCCCCCTCACCCAACCCATTTAATAATTAATTTCATGTAATAATTATTATGATGGAATTAGGGTTTTGATAAAATCTGATTAAATTAATGTTTTTCTAATAATCATGTTTATAATTGTGTAGGGTTTTATTTAGAAGCTTATGGTATGTTTATTGGTTAACTTAATTCAGCGTTTCGATTTTGATGTGGATTGATGGCAGAATTAGGGCTGTGTGTTTCGCCATTTCTCAATGATGGTTATAACTTTTGTCAAGTTTCAGGTGCCTAATAAATAGCTCATAGCAGTCTAGTTTCTAGAACATCCGGGCGTAGAAGGTTTTGTCGGAGGGAAGTAATTAAACGTTGGTTGTGCCATAATAATTTAAGTGTTCAAAGGCAGTTAATTCAGGTCTGATTACGAGGTTATATAATCCCCTCTTAAAATTTGTATTTTATCTTAGCACGTTTACAGGAGTTAAAGTTCTTGTGTATATTTATTCGTCAATTTATTGTTTTGCCTTGTTTTTGTGTCTTTAGTATGGTTTTTAGGTGTGTCTAGCTTTTTTGAGTTCTTTCAGTTCCGAATGGGGTCTGTTTTAATTGTTTGATGTTCTTAGGAGTTCTTATGTGGCGATTGGAGATTGGAGTTTATTTTAGGTATGGGGATAGAGATAACTGAATGTAGATGTATCTGGCTTAGTAAAAGGTATGTTCGTTTTAGTTTTATGTTTGTTTTGTGGGTTTTCCGTTTCCAGGTATTGAGCTTGGGGGATGTTTATTTCATGTTGTTGGTGTGGGGGGCGGCGCGTGGCTGTGGGTAGGGGTAGGGTGGTGCGTGGTTGGTCGGTGGGTTGGAGAGAAGGAGGAGTTGGAAGAAGTGCAGAGGTAGAGTGTCGTTAGTCAGTTTGGAGGCGAGAGGGGGGAGAGTTTTTTGGGTGTTTTTTGGGTAACAAATTTAGTTTTTTTTAATTATGTTCCGCGCGTAAATTTTTTAGGGGTATTACTTTATTCTTCCGTATCCGCTTTCTAAATACTCGGTTCCCCGGCTTATCCCTGTCAAAGGCGCGTAGGTTCGGGGGGTGGTGTTGGGTGTTACTAGTGGTATGTGGTCCCTTCTGGCGTTTAGTTATACTTTTTTGTTTTTTTATTAAGTCTGTCTGGACTTTTTATTTAAGTCCCCGCCCGGCCGCCTCGTGTGTGGTGTGGCCTCCTGTGTTGGGGGTATGGGTTAAACGAATTAATTGGCTTGTTATTTAATTAATGTCGGGCGCGGGGCCATGGATTGTTGCCTCAATATGGGGACTGGGTGTCTGGGGGTTATGGGGAGGTTTGTGGGGGGTTTGTATTGGTTTGCGTGGAGGGCGGGTGGGGGTTTGAGACAGCCCCTGTGGGACATCCGGATATGGGTTTGGTGTGTTTTGTGTCAGTGTATTTTTTTTGTGTATGTTGTAGTGGTCCCATTGTTGGATTGTGGGGGTTTATATGACGATTGGTGTTAGGGGTTGGACGGGGGGGTGTGGCTGTTTGTGTACCTTGAGGGGTTTGTGGTCGTTACCATCTCGTTTGGCTGGAGATTATTGGGGTGGGTGGGGGGTGTTTGCTTGTGGTTATTTCGGTGGTCGGGCGGGGGGGTTGGGGGGGGGGGGGGGTGCGTGGGGGGTGGGTGGGTGTCCAATTTCTGTTTTGTGGGCGCTTGGTGTTTCTGGATGGGGGGGTTGTTTTGTGGGGTAATTTTATGGGTGGTCGTGGTTTCGTCCATATCCTCACTTCTATTTGTGGGGGGTTTTATTATAATCACTTTGTACTTACTTCTTCTGTTGTGTGTTACTGCATGTGATGTTCTGCTGGGGCGGCTGAGTGGGTCCGGTCGGTTTGTAGGAAGGTGGTGATATGGTGATGTGGCTCTGGTCAGTGGTCCCTGGTTTGGTGGTGCGATGGGTGAGCTTTGAGGGTGGGTTAGGGGGCGGGGGTTGCGTGGGCGTTATAGGTCCCGGGGCGCCGGGGGGGCGTTAGGGGGGCGGGAGCGGGAGGGTTGGTTAGGCGAGCCTGGGGGAGGGGGGCTCGGTTTGGGGGGGAGGGGGTGTTTGGGTGGGGGGGGGGGGGGGGGGGGGAGAGAGGGGTTTAGGGGGTTGGGGGGGGGGCAGTGGGGTTCCGAGCGGGGGGTCTTTCATCCCCCACGGGGTAGCGTGATCCCTAGGGGGTGGGGAGGGGGGGGGGGGGGGGGGGGAAGGGGAGGGGGGGGGGGGTGGTTTACCTTATAGTAGGTCTCGGCGGGATTCAATAGTAGTGGGTGCGGAGTGGGAGGGCGGGGGGGTTAGATGTCGTCGGCGGGGTGGTTGCCCGGGCGGGGGGTCCGAAGGAGGCTTTGGAGTGGACGGGTTTTGCCGTTGTTTTAAGTTTCTAATAGTCGGGTGGGTGGGTTGCGGGGGGCTGTTGGGGTCGGGGGGGGGGCGGGTCCTGTCTGCGGGTATGGGTTTTGGGTTCCTTTGGGGTAGGTATGCTTGTTTGCTTTTGTGCTGGCTCGGAGATCGATCAGTTTGTTTGTGGGAATGAAGATTTTTATTGTTTGTTAATAATCTTTTGGTAAAGGTATTGGTGTATATTCTTTATTTTTTTTCATATAATAAATGCTCTATGATTTAGCTTAAGCAACTCTACTTTGGTTGTGTTCTGAGTGAAGTTTTATTTGCTTGGTCTTGGTGTGGTGTGTTTAGGTGTGTTGTTTGGTGTAGGGCTTTTAGCTGTGTACTTCCCATAGCAATCTTTGTTCTCATGTTTATTTTTTGGGGGGGAGATGAGAATGGTTTGAGAAGAGAGAATAGAACCCTTGTTGATGCGTGAGAATTGAGAGATGATTTTGAGAGTGTTAAGAGGGAATTGTGATCGGTGGGTGAAGATGTATGGGAGAGTGTGTAGTGTGACTCTCGTGATAGGTGGAGAATCATGAATGATTGCTGTTGCTTCATTGGTGGGTCACGAGAATGGGGACTTTTGTGCTCGTTGTGTAGGGTGGTTGTGAGGTTGGGTGGTGGTGTGTTCGAGTGTGGTTGGTGTGTGAATGTGACTGGGCCCGGTGTGTTTTCGTGAGATGGGGGGTGCGGTGAATTGGGGAGATTTGAGTTGCTTTTGTGTAGGATTGGGGGTGTCTTGGGTGATGGTGTTGGAGGTGTGGGTGTATGGTAGGAAGTGTGTTGTGGAGGAGTTTGTTTTGTTGCTGTGGGGGTCCTGGGGTGTTGGTGTTGTGAGGTGTTGGGTGTTGGTGGCGGTGGGAGGGGGGGTGGGGGGGATTTGTGTCTGGTGTTATGTGTTTTGGATTTTGTATGTTGGTCGTTGGTTGAGTAGTGGTATGATGATTTAGTTGTCTGGGTTTCGGGGCCTTGTGTTTGTAGTGGGGGGGGGGGCGGGGGCTGGAGGTTGCGAGGTTTTTTTGTTGTCTTACTTCCTTGTCTACTTTTAGTTGTTTTGTTGTTATGTTATTGAGATTATATGTGATTTGGTATTGGGGGGTCTACGTTTCCATAACCCAGTGTTTGTGTTTTAGTGTGACTGTGACTTCACCTACTTTGTGGGTTCTGTGTGTATGGGTGGTAACGATCTTGTGAGGGTGATCAACTCCTTGTGATTTTTTGTTAGACTTCACTGGTACCACAGAGTATGGAATTGGGGATTTGTTTCCTTTATAGAATATTAGTGTTTAGTGAAGACTTTGAAATAATGTGTAAACGAATTGGTTAATGTCGGGCATGGTGTCAGGGTGACCCATGAGGGTAACTTAACACCTTAGACATCCATCATATGATTGTTACATGTGCATTAAGCTTTTGGCTTAGTAGCGTGTAACACGAGTTATTTTGTTGTTTGTCGTAAACCTATGATTCTCGCTCAACTTTATGTTGATATTTTAAGCATCATTTTCAGGTGAGCTTAATGGTGCTAAGATAGAGCGAAGTTGCCAGAAGAGACCGTAGGATGCTTGGAGTTTATTTATACGTTCTGTTTTGAATAATTATGTTTGCATGAATTGTTTGGATTATGTTTTGCATGTCATTTATTTACGAGACTCTTTCTCATTAATAAAGACACCATTAGGTTTTGGATATTGTTATGACACTTTGTGTCTTTGCTTTACTTTAGTTTTCATTTTAGTATTCTCTATATAGACACCTTGTGTTGTGATGATATCCATTATTGTTTACGCCTCGCGTTTCCGCCTTGACGGGGTGTGACAAATTCCACCGGGTAATGAAAATGATCACTTTAATGCAAAATCTGATTTTAATAGAATCATTGCTTAATAAAGATACCATGATTACTTTCCCCAAGATTGATTTCCTTAAGGAGTTCGCCGGTGAGCTCGCACTTATCAATCCGATTCCACTGGGAATTACTGAAACCAACTTTGATCCAAAGGAAGCTATTCGTCTTATTAAGAAGATATTATATGACTCATCTCCCCGCCCTCCGGAAGAGCTTAATTCTGAAAATGATTTTGAAAAGGAGAATAGTGGTAGTACCACTATTCATACAAATATTTTTCTTCCAGAGTATGAATCATTCGAAGATGAGAGTGATTCTGCATCTGAGATTTTCAACGATGATCTTGCTCACATCATATCTCCATCGGAGTCTGAATATGTCTACGCTGACGATGAGTCCGTGTCGGGAGATTTAACTACAGATGTGGTGGAAGATATTTTGGATGATTCAACAAGAAAACTTCAAATATCTCATTGGGGTTTTAAAGCTCTCAAGATCAGTCATAATTTATTTAATAAAAGCCCGATGATGATCTATGGAGGGGACATGCCAATCTTGGATGTTCTATACTTCCATCTCTATCCTCCTTGACCAGCTCAAGTATGGGGGATCGAGTCAGGCTCAAGACTCGGTTAACAAAAATAAGCATTTCTTGGGAGGCAACCCGTGTTTCTGTTTTCTGTCTATTTTCTAATAAGTGTGACGTGAGGGGGTTCGCCTCTTCTAATCTTGTGTTTTTGTTGTCTGTGATGATTTTTCAGGATTACCCAGATTATGAAGACTCTCGTACTCGTGGTTTTGTCCAACGCTCACTCGATCTTCATTCCTTTGCATGCTTATTTTGGAAATCCTATATCATTGATCTTATTGACTAACATTTAATCTTTGGCATAATTAATAAACGGCTTTAGATTTACGTGAGATTCCCTTTTATATTAGAAATATACATTGAAATTAGTATGAGGGGGGTGGCAACCCCCACATTGAGGACAATGTATAGTTCTAGTATGAGGGGGAAATCTATCAATTTGATCCCACTTGCATTTGTCTATGTCTTTCACGTATTCCCGTTTTACCAAGAAAATACAAAAATATGTGATTTTATGCCAAAATTTAAAAAAATAAGCGTCTATCACAAATGTTTACTTTCCGCTAGTGAGAATAAGAATAATTTTTGACTTGACCGATCATGTTGAGCTCTAGCTTACTCCCTTAACCTTTATAAATGTATAAGCTTTTGTTAGTCTTTTATACAAAAAGCTTTAAAATGCGAATTCTAGCCCAAAAGGCTAAGATTGTGCAAGTTTCCATAAATGACTTTAAAAATGCAAAGCTTAATTTTATTTGGCTAAGTATTCACGGATCTTTTTATTAAAGATTTTAAATTTGCGAAGAACGAGAAATGATGTGAAAAATATAATAATGTTGCTAGTATATGTTGTTTAATAAATATAGGGAAAATATATTTTTCTAAAATTTAAACATTTCTTTGAACTTAAACTTGTTAATCTCTACAAAACTTTGAAATAGGACATTTGTTAATTCTGATTAGTATTCTCTGTGAGGTGTCAAAAGCCTGGGCACTTGACCGATGAGGTCAGGAGGTTCTGAGAAGAAAGTCACTCTAAAGGAATTAACTTACCTACAATGTCTTAATTTTGGAGGAATTAGCTTGCTTTGAGTTATAAACATTCTAAGTTTTACGGAAAATTTTTAGTAAAGGGTTCAAAAGTCGGAGAGTGTCGACAGATTATTCTCTGAGGGGTGTCAAAAGCCCGGTCACTTAGCCGACGAGGTTGGGATGTGCCGAGAAGAAATGTTGCTACATGGGATAATCTCACCTTTGAATTCATATAGCTAAAAGTGGAACGTGAAACTTAGAAAGGTTATAACTTTCTAAAAACGTGGGTTGGATGGTTAAAATTCAAACTGAGCACACACACCTTAATATATAATATCTGTCGGGAGGAATTTTTTTACAAAAATAACAAATATGAGTAGCGTTAACATCCCAACTTGTAGTTAACAATGATTTCATTTTTAAGCTTAGTTTGGGAATAAGTGAAAAATCAAGGACGATGAATTTATCCTTTTAGGGCACCTTAGAATTGAGGTGTTTCTTATTCAGTGATCCTAAATGTTATGATCAATAATGAAAGTCAAGCATGTTGTATATAATGAAAAAAATAAGAAAAATATGTGTGCAATAAAGAAAATGGTAAAAATGGGGAGTGTTTAAAAAACTAGTAATCTCTTAATCTCTTTAAATTTTACACTTTGCTACTTTTCAAGGTATTTAATTTAAGGGGATTGAAATTTTTGGTTTTCTAAACATGGATTTATTTCATTGCGTGAGGACACATCAATAGTTTAGTATGAGAGGTTTTGGTATGTGCTTAAATACACATACCTTTATCTCAATAAAACGAGCTTAAATGACCAAAAACAGACATAAAATGCCAAATATATGCTTGTTTTGTGTTATGTACTGTGCAGGTAACGGATATTCACAAAAAGACAAAAATGAAGCCAAAATCGGACAAAACCAAGCACGGGAATGGAAAGAGCATGAAAAGACAAAGCCGAAGGCGTATTCATCTTAATGGGCCAACCCGTACCCAAGTTAATGGGCCGAGTTAGCCCATTAACCATCTATACGTAAAACCTTATAAGCCTAAATCCAAATCCATAAATCAGGCCCAAACCAAATGAGCCCAATAGCTTTAACAATAATCCTGTTAAAACCATCACACCACTAGTCCTAAAAACGTATCACCGTTAGTCCTTGGGGACTTTTACCGTTAGTCCAAACCTTTACCCCGTTAGTCCCTAAAACCTAACAACCGTTACCCCCATTATCCCCTAACCTAACACCCGTCACTCACTCAAATAACAATAAAATAACCCGTATCCCTTGTTCCCGCCAAAGTCAGACCGGGTCAAAAAAAATAAAATAATAAAATAAAAATCACAACGCACCTCTCACACCATCCTTACACACTGGCAGTTTCAAGAGTTCTTATTGGAGAGAGAAAAAATGCGTCAACAGTCAAAGGGACAAAGTCAAGCATTCAAGGCACAATTTAATGTTGATTTGCCATGATTTGGTATGATTAGAGCTTTCCATAAGCGAATATGGAATTAAGGGAAGAATCAAGGCATTCATGGACGGGTTTAATGGTGATTGGCCATTTCCATAAACAATTTTGGAAAGCATTCAATGCCTTGGCTGTCTTACCTCACAAGAAGCTCACACATTTCCCTATAAAAAGGGAGACGATTTCACACAGAAGATGTATCTTAATCTAGAGTAGTTTTAGCTTATTGCTTATTTTACAGCTTATTTTAATGTTTTTCGTCTTTTAAATATCGTCATTTACCCTTCCAAGCATTGTACTTTCGAAGATTATTCAATAAGAAGTGAGTTCTCAATTTCCTTTTACAGCTTATTTAATGCTCATTTCTGTTTATTTATGCTCAGTGTTGCTTATTCAATGTTATTAATGCTTAAAAGTTATAACTTCAGCTTATAAGTCTTGTTGAATGAGTTTTTCATATAAACTGTTAAAAAAAGTCAAACTGCTTATTATCATTGCTTATTGTCTAAGTGCTTATTTTCCTGAGTATATTGCTTAAATATCCTTTATATACTTAGTGCTTTATCTGTTTTATGAATTCAAAGCTTTTAAGAAGTCTGTTTAAGCTTAAAAATGAGATTTATGGATTTAAAGGTGTGTTTGGGACAGCAGCACTAACCTTGGTTAGTGCTGCTTGCTGACAACTTTGGCTTTTAAGCCAAGTTCTATTGGCTTATTAGTGGTCTTATAATCTTTTTTAAAAAGTTTTTTTTAAGTTTCAAAATCATTTTTTAGGTTTTAGCAATGAGTTGTTAAGGTTCTGTGGTAGAATGTGCTTTCTAAACTGCTTATTTTTAAGATTTATCGTTAAAGTTGTTTTAAGGTCTTGCATAAGTTTCATCTTAGACTTATATTGCATTATACATTATTTGATTTCATATTGCATTTGTGGTTTCACGATTTACACAATCTGACATATTTGGTCATTTGAGTTCTTAGTATTAGACTTAGATACTAGCTTTTGATCCTATATCTAAGTTAGTATAAATTTGTTTTAGACTCTAAAATTTTCAACACAAGCTGATTAGCCTACAAGCTTAATCTATTGGTACCTTTTAGAAGCTTAAGACAACTTTTACTAGCCTAAATATAGGGCTGCAAAATCTCCTTTCTCATTTAAAAAAAAAAGAAAAAACAAATAAAAAACCAAAAATAAGTTAACTCCTTATTACTTATTCTGCCCTTTAGCTTATTACTATCACTTATTTTCTGTCCTTATTTGCTCATTAAGTCTAGTTTAGGTCGAGTATTGCTTATTAGGTTTATAAGTTAGCTTATTTGGTCTGATAGCTTAAGCTGTCTTAAGCTTAAAAGCTTAAAGGCTTTTAAGTGAAACTGAGTTTTATCTCAGCTTATTTCTAGCTTAATTCTGATTTTCATAAAAAGTCATTTCACAAAAAAGTCTTATTTTAGCTTATTGGTCAAATGTTTAAAAAAAAAAAAACATTGGGAAATATAGGGAAGTCCGGGGTCGAACCGTGAAACTCAACCTTAACCACCCAATGTTTTTAACCCCAACACTCACTACCATCTGCGCCCTTGGTACTTTACATTAAACTCTTGCATTGTTCAGTTTATAAAAGGTGTTGTAGGTCCTTTGTTTCGGATCTAT
>BQNB010000488.1:125184-139441 GCA_026074375.1 Tanacetum coccineum | reverse complement strand
CTTAATCATACTTTTACTCTTAAAATCAGCTTAAGTACTAATTTACCTTTACTTGTGGACTTATGAGCTTTTTGGAAGGTGTCGGTTACCCTTAATCACTTCACTTCATTACTATGTTGCTCGAATACAAGTAGAAAGGAGAAGGAAATTAGAAGAAGTTTAGAGAGAGAAAGCTAGAGAGAGAAAATGGTTGAATTACTTACAAATGGAAAAAGTTTACAAATGAACCAACACCATCTCCTTCCATGGAGAGGGGTATTTATAGTGAAGACTAAAAGGCTTGCATGCCTTTAGTAATTCTACGGGCCGGGCTCGGGTTTACTTGGGCTTTCGCCCGATACACGTGACCGATTAAGTTACAAATAAGAGTCCGTTTACCCGTCTAGCCTAATACAACGTATAATTAATTAAGTGACCGAGACCTAATATAGTGAACGAACTTCTATTGTTCGACTCAATATTTTGAGGCTAACATCTGTGTATGAAAGATTGACAACGCTTGTGAATATTATGGATCGTAATAATGTTCGTCCTATCCCAGTGTCAATCAACACCAAGTTTCTCAATTGTTTGCAACCCGAGTGGAGCAAATTTGTCACCATAGTTCGTCACAATCAAACTGGAGATACAGTTTCATATGATGTGTTGTATGATTCTTTTGTACATTTCGAACCACATGTTCTAGCATCCAAAGCAAAGAAAGCTGCCAAGAATCATGATCCATTAGCCCTTCTTGTTCAATCAAATGCTTCTTCGTCACAATCTTATGCAAATTCTTCTTATTCACCACAACCATACTATGTCACACATCCTTCATTAGTTGTTGATTATGAAGATGAATATCAAGGGGAGTTACAAGGGGATTCTCAAGAAGACAAGCTTACAACTGCCATGATGTTATTAGCTTGAGCAATCACTCAGAAGTTCTCCACACCTACCAATAATCATCTTCATACTTCATCAAACACAAGGAATCATGTGGTTCAGGATGGTAGGGTTGACATAAAACTAAGAATACAGGTTATGGAGGAAATGGTAATAGGAATGCAGGGATACAAAACAGGAATCAAGAGTTTAATGCAGGAAATGGAAATGATGACAGCAATCAGATTGTTTAGCGTGTTCCGCGAACTGAGTTAACTCCGGGAAAGGCAAATATTTAGTGTTATAACTGCAATGAAAAATGCCACTATGCTCGTGATTGTCAGAAACCAAGAGTTCGTGATGCAAAGTATTTCAGAGAACAAATGTTGTTAGCTATAAAATATGATGCCGAAAGCAACCTCAACAACGAAGAAAATGACTTCATGCTTGACACTTCATATGAAGAAGAAACAATGGAAGAGTTAACTACGGCCGTCATGTTGATGGCTCGAATTCAACCAACTGATGGTAATGCTGAGACTGTGTCATCATATGATGCTAAGGCTGTCAGTGAGGTAAATGCTTCATCCAAGGTTCATGAACAAGTGAGTCATGTGAAACGTAAAACTATTATTCAAACATCTGATGATGATCAAATTCATTCTAATATCATATTTGATGATCCTTTTGTGGAAAATAATGGTGACACATCTGACCATGATTCAAATGCTCATGATGAATATCATGAAATTCAAATGCTAGCATATAATGTTCAAAAAGCTAAAAATAAAAAACGATTAAACAATGAGCTTAAAAAGCAAAAACTGTTGCTACAAAAGGAGCTTAAGATGTGTAAGGATTGGGTCAAAATGTTTGAGTCAAAAAAATTCAATGTTCAAAATATAAAGAAACACGTGAAGAGTTGGAACGTGAATTACAAGATGATAAAAACACCATTGAGAGAATTTTGAAAGAAAACTAAAGAAACATGCTTAAAACATCAACATAAGTTGGTGAATTCATCAGGTTTGAATATAGTACTGAATATAAAAAATTACGTGTAATGGGTTTGGCTAATCCCCCGCCCTGCCTTGTTAACTCAAAGTAGACCACAAGTTCCACAGCACGCATGTGAGAGTTATAAACAGATACAACTTCACATAAAGTATTTACTGTTGCCTATGCCTCCCCAAAAATGACATCGAAGCTCAATTTAAAAAGTAGCATAATATTAAGCCAATAAGAAAAATTAACTAGCCGCTAGAGTTAATCTGACCAAGAATCACCTAGTGAAAATCCGACAGGTATATATTCCATTTTGTTCGTGTCTCCCTAATCTAGTAACGCTACTTTACCTGTGATAGGAATAATTTAGTCCCAATAAATCTAATCTATTTACACATTCAGCCGCTCAACCTTAAAACCAATCCATCAGTTAAGAAATTAACGGTTCATGATAGTTCAGGCATTAGTGGTCTATTCACAACTTAGGCAACACTTAATCAGGAAAAGGTAACGTAAAGTAACTGTGTCCATAGTTTTAAACAAGCAAATGTTTTCTCACACACAAAGTCAAAAAGTAAAAGTAGTAAAAACGTGGGGCAATGAACTCACCTAATAAATGGTGAGATAAGACACAACGAACGAGATATAATGCCGAAGAAGTTCCTACTTGCGGACCTAAAATCAATGAACGCGTCTTAAAAGACGAAAAGTAAAATGAAACTTGTACGGAAATCGTTTATAAAGGGAAACAAAGTCATCCTGTGTATGATGTGCTTTGCTTAATTATTACAAAACATGACTAAATAAAATGATAGAGTTTTTCATTAATTTTTGCGTTTACCCAAAAATTGCCATTTTATTAACTTTCTTGTCACAAAACGACCCCGCCAAGGCGGAAACTCGAGGTAAACAAGAATGGATAACATCACAACACAGGTGACTATATAGAGAATATTAAGAATGAAAACTAAAGTAAAAGCATAGAATCAAAGTGTCATGAACAAAACCCAAAACCTAATGGTGTCTTTATTAATGAGAAGAAAGGCCTCGTCAATAAAAGACATGCAAACATAATCCAAACAATACATCAACATATTTATATTCAAACTGAAAGCATAAATAACTCCAAGCATCCTACGGTCTCTTCTAGACACTTCGCTCTATCTTAGCACCATTAAGCTCACCTAAAAATGATGCTTAAAAACGTCAACACAACGGTTGGTGAGAGTCATAGGTTTGAGACACGCAAAACAAACCTTTAAATCCAATTAAATCATTACTGTGATAAATGAAAAACACTGCATGACAATAAATGAACTACCATATAAGGTATCATGTAAACCAAATCCAATCCAATCCAAACCAATACCATTCACATGATTACGAGACGTCTCTATCGCAGAACTACTCCAATTGATCACTAAGCCATGAAGCATACCACAAATCCACTCCAATTGATCACTAAGCCATGAAGCATACCACAAAACCCACTCTAATTGATCACTAAGCCATGGAGCGTATCACATCACAAACATGTAGCACATAACATATAATAGCCACATAAAGTCCATGCATCACTTTAAATACATTATCACAGTAATCAAAACATTTCCATACTAGCATCATTTCCATCCCAAGTTTAAAACGAAGTAAAAGTAGGACTATGAAACTCACCTGATGCTTAGCTTCCCAAAATAATCCAACAAAAGCTTCACAACACCTCACGAATAATCTAAACAATTAAGCACAGAATAAACTACCATCAATTAGGTATTTAACCCAATATGATGTAACCTCAACTATGATGGATATCTAAGCTATCTACCATAGCTCTATACTTGATTTAAACCTTTTCCAACTCCTACATATGCTATTTACACTTTAATTCACTATCGGCAACAACTGAGGACACTTAGACCTCATTTGATCCTTGCGTTCCCAAGTAAGCTCAGGACCACGCTTCGAATCCCAACAAACTTTCACTAATGCTATCATACTACGCTTTTACACATGACCTCTCGGTCCACAACATCAATGGTTCCTTGACAAAACAAAGAATCTTGTCAACCTTAATCTCGACTAACTTCCACAATACGAATCCAACAACTAAATACTTTTTATCTACCATACCCCCACAATGGGTCTATGAGGCAACCAGCAATTCAAACGAAAAGAAACATCCACTAAATGCACCTCGCTCATCATCGAGAAAACTCATCAAAACCTTAAATTGTATAACAACGTCTTTCATATCTTAACTCGCAACTCATCAAACAAGAATTGTCTTGTCATTAAGATATAAGTTGTTACAAAGCTCAACGTATCAAAGATCCTACGCGCAAATTCAGGTTTACCTCAAACTTTTAAGCACCTCCCAATCTAATTTTCCCTGAACTTTAGCTTATAAAGACATAAATTTCTTAACCGAACGAAGGCCTAATATATTCCATAGATCTCAAATGTACCCTACACAACTCGGATTTCTAACTTGACTTTCTTTCCAAACGTACTACAACCTCTCCAAGGTGATACCTTCAACCACCCATAACCTACCATGCATTAATTTTAAAAAGTTTCTCAGTACTACCAGGTAAAGCTATTTGATCAATTTAGCTGCCTCAAGACTTTCTTGTATTAACCATGCTATCTTGTGGTTTTTCATGCACCAATATACGATCCATTCCACTTACTCTCTCTATTTTATACGGCCATAAAACGGTACCTACATTTCCTTCCATATGTGTGGTGGGGTAATCAATGTTTTCAAAAGAGCACATCCAGACTCAATGATCATTCCCCCTCACCTTAAGGAAAAAAAAAACTCTCTCAAAAAAGAGGAGTAATTCAATTACCTCTAAAATCTACCAACTTCTAAGCAAAGCTAGGACATTGGGGTGACTAAGTCAGTCCAATGAATACCCCACAAATCACATCGTACCACTACTCGCACTTGGACCATTACAACAATATCCTTAGTTATCCTTTCCCACTTTCTATCTCGGAAGTAACTCAGGTTGTACAAAAAATCTTGAAGACCCTTTGATACTCAACTTACCACCACTAATACCTAAATACTACTAACCTCAACTAGCTAAATCCTATCTCATACTCCCATCGATTACTTAACCTAAAACCACACAACATCGTATCCGATCCAGGATTGGATAAAACTTTGCCGTAAAATACGCCTCTTCAATAGCCATGGTCCTTACATCTCTCCCAAAGGAGGTCCGAACTTTGTCTAACCAATATGACACTCTATCTCTTTTCACACTCGTTGGCTCCAAGCCACACAACATCTATTTGACAGAGCGTTCTTTGCTTTGAATCTTATCTTATGCCACCAACATCCTTTTCTCAAACCTAGATCGGATCATCGTATAATTATCTCAAACTCATTCTTGGCTTCACTCCTTCTTCCTACTCCAGGGTACAACATCTACATTTGCCTTTCCCAGATGGTACTTGGCCTCGAAATCAAAATCACTAAATAACATCCATCCATCATCTTTGCCTCATTTTCAATGCTTCCGATTGAAAGTGTGTTGGAGACATTCATGATCCGTATAGATTACTCTCCATGTCTCGTTCACTTAATGCCTCTAGCATTATAAGGTAAAACCTACCACGTTAGCCATGTAATCCTTTATAAGAACCTTCAGTTGTCGCGACGTACAAGCAATCACCTTCTCCCTTTTTCTAAGCATGCTTCCAAATCCTTACCTTGCGCGTCATAATATACTACAAAATTGTTTGCTCCTTCCGGTAATACCAAGATCGGCTCATTACCCAATTGATTCCTTCCACATCTAGATAGCTTCCTCTTTGCTCCGCTTCTACGTTGTTGGAAAACTTCACGTACATCTTCTCTTCCTTCAGTGACTCCAAGATCATCTTCACGTATGACTCGTACTCCTCCTTAGACTTCGAGTCGGTTTAAAATATCATTTGTATATATACGTTAACTGGCTTGTCTATATACGGCTATGCACACCCGGCTCATTAACTCCATGAAAACCGCTGGTTGCCATAGTTTAACCCAAAAGGCATAGCCTTGAACTTCAAAACAAACGTGTCATTACCATTCCTAAAAAACAAGTCTTACTAACGTCATCCTTGTGCACCCTCCCATTGGTGACATTACATACGAATTTTCTATCTCAACGCTTCTCGAGATAATCTATGCACATTCAAACTACTCTACCTTTCTTCCTACCAAGCAATACAGACGCTTCCCACAACAATTACCATTCGAACCAACGCCTCACCTTGCAACTCCTAACCCAAAATATACAATCACATACAGCTTTCCTTTCTAAAAAAAACATCAAAGACACCAAGGCATTCGCAAATCGGCATCTCACCTTGTACAACTTTCATAAACGAAATCCAATTCTACGAGCGAGGGTAAAACCCACTAAATCCTGAGAAACACTTTGAGAAGCACACACACTACTAAAGTACACTAAATTTGGACTCCAAATGCTTTGTACTCCTACTAGACCTCGCATCCACTTTAGATCGTTTCATACAACCTTAAAACACTTTTTAGCTCACTAAGGTATTTTAGACTACCTACTTTTGGCATACCATCCTATCCTATGCCTAACAACTGAATTCTCCTCATTCGGCTACATTGAACGCTCCCATAACTATAGAGGGTACTAATAAAACAAGAAACTCAAATTGTAACTTGGAAGCGAATAAATTCTATTTTCGCTTTCGCTACCATCATCGCACCAACCACTCAAAAGATATACCTATCCATCAACTCTAGAACCACGCATGAAGAAAATACCAAAACTTCACATGCACCAATGTATGACCAAAAAAATCACACAATCCTAAAAGAAGAAACCAACCGAATATAAACATCGCATAACGAACGAACCTCAGAACCATAACAAACGCATCAACGAATGCTTAGCAACACCCAATGAATATTACCACTACCACGACCCCATTAATTAAAAGATTAAACCTTTGTTCCAATACCCGGCTTTTTAAACCCAAGGAAACTTTCCTCCCCACCCCTCAATCATAACCTTATAACAATCATATTTAAAATAATATAATCACCTTAGTTTTAAAATGGCCAATAATTTAAGTGTAAAAATAAATTTAAATAAAATTTTCATAAAATTATTTTAATTATGATTTTATAAAAGAAAACAAAAGATGGTTAAAACAAATATGTTTCATTTTATTTATATAATTTATTTTCGAAAGAAGTTTTTAATACCTAAACGATATGATATCGACGTACAACAAAATTTACTTTGAAAGGAAATTTATGACATCGCAACAAAAGACATCACGAATCACAATAACCTCCCAAAAAACCTTAAGGATTCCAATACCAAAATGTTAATTTCTTAAAACGAACAACAGACAGGAACTCTTGCAAACCAAACAAACCATACAACTCATCCAAACAACATCTTAGAGACCAAACCAAAAAGTATCATCACCTTAGGACAAAGGAAATAATCAAAATTCCAAACGGAGAACATAGAACACAAGTTATATGATAACACCTTAGAATACCAACACGAGCTTTGGATATCTCACGAACAACGAGCTAACAACCAACTTGACAGAAATCGAGACGACAATGGCCACACTATCCGATATATCCGCAAACGATAGATTGAATGAAACTTACCATCTACTCAACTTCGATCCAATAGATAATCGCTTCAATCGGTTAAAAGAGAAGAATATCTCATAACCATACTACCATCCTCAACCATGATCATACAGTCACAACAACACACCACTACACAACTATCCAAGACTTATATCCTTACATAAAACATACAAGCAACAATGATGAATGCACATCAAAGTCACAAGTCCACGGTGTGACCTTTATAATTATTGTTCGCCAGGACCAAAGTATGAATTGCACCTTTTGCACAACGCGTACTTAACTTCCAGACCATACGTCACAATGATAACACACATCTACCACATAGCACTTAATAATAATCTAAAAATAACTTAAACATTCATAATCCACCTTACGCAACATATAACCACTCCCAATCGACTAAATGAAAACAAAGTCACATCGTGTGCCCCAATAAAAATCACTATCCTCAATTCTATACACTTACGCTGTAGAAAATGAAATCAACTTAAGATTATGCACGCTTGGGTATTAACTTATCTCACTCAAAAGTCCCCCAACTCCGCTGGCTAGTGATTTAAACACTCCTCCCAACGATATCTCCTAAGGATAGGGGATGACATGACTAAACACAATAACAAAGGGGTATCTACTATAGAATCCCCAAAGTAAAAAATATAATATATATCATATATAGAAGTATAATTCAAATAAGAAAGACTCCAAAACCTTTTAGGTAGCTGGAACATGAATACGATTAAATACAACACAAACACATCATGCCCAAAAATGCAACTTATATGAGGGGACCCTTAAGCTATAGTCTAGGCTCCAACCACCTAGTTCTCTATAACCAACAGCTCTGAACCAATCTGTCACACCCCTGCCAGGCGCGAAAAGTTCGAGGCGTAAACAAGAATAGAGATCATCACAACACATGGTGTCTATTATACAGAATACTAAAATGAAAAACAAAAGTTAAGTAAGACACAAATGTTGGTCCTAACAAACCCAAAACCTAATGGTGTCTTTATTATGAAAAAAGGTGTCAGTTCAATAAAAGACAATTCAAAAACACAATCCAAACAATTCATGCAAACGCATTTATTCAAACAGAAAGCAATAAATAACTCAATGCATCATACGATCATCTTCTAACACTCGCTCTATCTTAGCAACATTAAGCTCACCATGAAAATGATTGCTTAAAAATGTCACACAACTTGGGTGGAGATTCATAGTTTAGACACGCAAAACAAACCTTTAAATCCAATAAATCTTACCTGTTTAAATGAAAAACACTACATGACAGAAATGAACTACCATATAAGCTATCATGTAAATCCAAATCAAATCAATCCAAACCAATACCATTCATCACGATTATAGATTTCTCATCGAGCAGAACTACACACTCCAAATGATCACAAAGCATATTAGCATACCACAAATCCACTCCAATTGATCACTAAGCCATGGAGCATACCACAAAACCCACTCCAATTGATCACTAAGCCATGGAGCGTATCACATCACAACATGTAGCACATAACATATAATAGCCACATAAAGTCCATGCATCACTTTAAACACATTATCACAGTAATCAAAACATTTTCATACTAGCATCATTTCTATCCTAAGTTTAAAATGAAGTAAAAGTGGGACTATGAAACTCACTTGATGCTTAGCTTCCCAAAATAATCCAACAAAAGCTTCACAACACCTCATGAACAATTTAAACAATTAAGCACACAATAAACTACCATCAATTATGTATTCAACCCAATATAAAGTAACCGTCAACTATGATGAATATCTAAGCTATCTACTATAGCTCTATACTTGATATAAAACATTTTCCAAACTTCCCTACATATGCTATTAACACTTCAATGCACACATTTATATTTCTGTTATTGAGCAGAATTTTTATACCCACTTTACGCGTCCTAAATGCACCACCTAAACACTCCATAATTCAAAACAAAATCAACATGCAACTATATGTCCTATACCTTCACATAGCTCTCCCCAAAACCATCACCCTTTTACAAAATAACCCTTTTTAAAATTCATTAATCCAAATTGTCCAAATTTGTCCAAATCTGACCTCTAAAGTATGGCACTATCTGCCCACTTTAACCACCTTTCATGCTATTAAAAAATTCAGAGTCACACACAATATATAATCAAACAAAACTGAAATTTCGTCACTGTTTAACACGACTGATCTTGTAACGCCCATTTGGACCAACTTCCCGACCATAAAAACTACGAGGACAGACTTTTCTGGAAATAGACTCTCTGAGGATATCTCCAATATGTTGGTAAATTATTTTAATAAATAATTGATGATGAGTTATGCTCGTTAAAAACTCCTATCTTAACACATGAAAAAAAATTAAACAACTAAATCGGGCGATCTAGACCTAAATACACGATCAAATCTCATAACCAATTAAACTAATGATCAAACAATCATCATTACTTCATAAAATTCTAGAAAAATCAAAACCCTAATCCATCATGCTTAGATTACATTAATTGTTAATTAGAACTTAATAAAAATAAATTAAACATACCTCAAACTTGATTCTTGAACCCAAAAATAAAAACCCCAATTTTTTTCTCTCCTCTTTATTTTTGTATTTATAGGCTACATATTAATTATAAATAATCCCTAATAAAACTAAAGGAATTAATGGAATTATGTACCAACTTGAAAAATAGAGTTATTGATCTGGAGAAAACTAAGACCTCTCAAGCTCAGGAGATTACAAGTTTAAAAAGGATGGTCAAGAGACTAGAGAAGAAAGGAGGGTCAAGAACTCATGGGCTTAAAAGATTATACAAGGTTGGTCTGTCAGCTAGGATTGAATCCTCTGAAGATGAAGGTTTGGGTGAAGAGGATGCATCCAAACAGGGGAGGATTGATGATATTGATGCTAATGAAGACATTTATCTGGTCAATGTTCACAGAGATGAAGATATGTTTGGGGTAAATGATCTTGAAGGTGATGAGGTGATTGTTGAAACTGAAGTTGATCATGAGGTGGTTGTTGAAACTGAAGTTGCTTCTAAAGATGTGAACTTAAGTGTTGATGAAGTTACTTTAGCTCAAGCACTTGCAGCTTTGAAAAGTGCAAAACCCAAGGCTGACAAGGTTATGTTACAAGAACCAGAGCAGGGTACAATTACAACAACAACTGCTGCTACAACAGTTACAGCTGCTAGCACAAGACCCAAGACTAAAGGGTTTGTTATTCATTAAGAGGAGCAAGCAACTACACTAACAGTTTCTTCTCAACAACCATCACAGGTTAAGGTTCAGGACAAGGGTAAAGGAATCATGGTAGAAGAACCTTTGAAGATGAAAAAGAAAGATCAAGTCAGTTTTGATGAACAAGAAGCTATAAGATTACAAGCTGAATTTGATGAAGAGGAGAGACTTGCAAGGGAAAAAGATGAAGCCAATGTTGCTTTAACTAAAGAATGGAATGATATTCAGGCTAAGATTGATGCTCATTATCTATTGGCTCAAAGATTGCAAGCTAAGGAGCAAGAAGAATTAACTGATGAAGAAAAGGAAAGATTGTTTGTATAATTCTTATAGCAAAGAAGAAAATATTTTGTAGCTAAAAGAGCAGAAGAGAAAAGGAACAGACCTCCAACAAGAGCTCAACAAAGGAGTATCATGTGTACTTATTTGAAAAACATGGAAGGATGGAAGCCTAAAAGATTAAAGAAGTCCTTTGCCAATATTTAAGAATTGTTTGACAAAGCTTTCAAAAGGGTGGACACCTTTATTGACTACAAAACTGAGTTGATGGAAGAGAGTTCCAAGAAAGCAAAAGTGATGGAAGAGAGTTCCAAGAAAGCTGAAGCAGAGATAGCACAAGAAAGCAGTTCAAAGAGAGCAGGAGAAGCTCTAGAACAAGAAAGCTCTAAAAAGCAAAAAGTGGAAGAAGACAAAGAGTCTAAAGAGCTTAAACAATGTTTGTAAATAATTCTAGATGATGGAGATGATGTAACTATTGATGCTACACCTTTATCTACTAAATCTTCAACCATTGTTGACTATAAGATCTACAGAGAAGGGAAGAAAAGCTATTTCTAAATTATCAGAGCAGATGGTAATTCTCAGATGTATTTAACTTTTGGAAAGATGCTTAAAAACTTTAATAGAGAAGACTTAGAAGTTCTTTGAAGCATGGTTATAACTAGATTTAAGAAGACAGAGCCAGTGAATTACATGGATAATTTCTTACTTCTTAATTTGAAGACCATGTTTGAACATCATGTTGAAGATAGTGTATGGAAGAATCAACAAGGATTAGTTAAAGTGCTAAACTGGAAGCTTTATGATTCTTGTGGAGTTCATTGTGTAACAATGCAGTCCATACTTTATTATCTGTTGGTTGAGAAGATGTATCCACTTACAAATCACACACTACATCAGATGTTCAATGATGTGAAGCTTCAAGTTGATTATGAGTTTTGATCTTTTCAGTGAAATGGTATATCAGCTTCTTAAACTTCTCACAAAATAGCTCAAGAATCAATGAAGTGTTTGGAAGCATCCTCCTGGTGATTAATGAAGCTTTCAATGAAGAAACTTGAGATTTTGAAGAAGAATATCAAGTTTAGGGGAGGATTGTTGGGATTAAAAGCCTTCTTAAAGTTATTGCTGCTAAAGTTTGTGTTACTGCTGCTAAGTAAAACTTAGTGCTGTTCAGTAATCTTAATGAAAAATATGCTAAGTAGTTAGTACTGTTAGTGTAACTTAGTACTGCTAGTGTAACTTAGTACTGCTAGTGTATATTAGTACTGCTAGTTACTACTGCTAGTATATGTTAGTATTGCTAGAGTAAAGTTAGTACTGCTGGTGAAGATTGAAGAAAATATTCTAAGTAGTTACTACTGCTTGTACACAGTTAATGCTGCTGGTGTATAAGTTACTACTGCTTGTTAAGAGTTAATGCTGCTGGTACAAAGTTACAACTACTGAAAGTTACAACTGCTGAAAGATTACAACTGCTGAAAGATAAAGATTGCTTGAAGATCAAGATTACTTATGAGATAAGGATTGTTATTTATAGAATAGCTCTTTGAGAATAATCTAAGTTTTAGTAATATATTGTAAATCGACTAGGACTCATTGGTGTATAAAAGGAGGTCATATGGCATAGAGTTTTATGTATCTTAGTCGTATAATTCATAGCTTCAAGTTTTTATAACCCTAATACTAGGAGAGTATTCGTATTATTTGTAATAAGAATATTGGATCTTTTATTGTTGAAATTATATTGTTTTGTGTTACTGAAGAATTCTTCTTATATTAAAGATTAGATTCCGCATAATCTTTAGTATTATCAAACAAAGTTTCTTAAACTAAGTTGTGTTAGATTTATCTAGCATAACTAAACCTTAAACAAGCATAAGGAATTCGATCATTAGAAGTTAACTAGGATCACCACTGTACAATGAGTTCGATAGATTTACATCTAAGAAGGGAGAAACGATTTACTTGTATTACTTAACGTTTGCAAAGATGATTAATGATATGAACACGATTGGGATGACAATGCAACCACTTCAAGTGAATACAAAGTTTGTAAATAACCTTCAGTCATAGTGGAGTAAGTTTGTTATCGATGTGAAGTTAGCAAAGGATATGCACACTATAAACTTTGATCAGCTATACGCATATTTGAAGCAACATGAGGTCCATGCTGATGAAGTTCAAATGATGAGGCAACGATTTCCAAATCCTCTTGCTTTGGTTTCTAATTCATATAACTCACCTCCAGTCCATAACAGTCATCAGTCACAGTATAATTTATTATTTTCACCAATTCCTCTTCAGCGACAACCGTTCTACTAACCTTCCATTCATCAACAAGGATATACAGTACCTGTTGTTCATCATCAATCACCTACAGTGTTTCCATAACTTGATTCAGGTCTTGCAGTACCAGGATTCATTCCAATAGATGGTCCTATTAAAAGTCTCAACAAAGCCATGTCATTCTTAAATGATATCATTACTACCCTCATCAACCTACAGACCAACAATCCAAATGAGCAACGACAACAGACATAGAGTTATGCGGGTAATGATGCAAGAGGTAATGTTATTAGAACATGGGTTATTCAGAACACGGGAAACGCTACTGTAAACCTGTCAAAGGTCATTTGATGCTACAACTGCAGAGGTGAAGGTCATATTGCAAGGCAATGTACTCAACCAAAGAGGGTACAAAATTCAGAATGGTTCAAGAAAAAGATGCAGCTCGCACAAGCTTAGGAAGCAGGAGTGGCTTTAGATGAGGAACATATTGCATCTTTGGCAAATAAGGGAGAAAGAGTTGATTCAGGCACAGCTGCTCAAAAACTAAAAACTAATGTCATCTTCCAGACGGATGGTATTGATGAATTTGATTCCGACTGTGATGAAGCATCTACATCAAGTGTAGTATTCATGGCAAATCTCTTTACTTATGGTTCAGATGTTCTCTCCGAGGTACCAAATTACAACACTTATCATGATAATATTGTGTTTGAACAAAATGTTCAAGAGATGCAATATTTTGAATAACATGTTATTGATGATGATTCAAATATTAAAATTACAAGTGACAACAATTTTATCTCGTATGATAAATATCTGAAAGAGAGCGAAATTGAAGTTGTTCAAAGTATTGCATCTCCTGACCAACAAAATGCAATGATAATGTCTGTAATTGAGAAAAT
>BQNB010000488.1:0-117143 GCA_026074375.1 Tanacetum coccineum | reverse complement strand
AGTCAAAGGATCAATAATGACAAGTTTTCAAAAGTTCAAGGATTCATTTGGATGTTTTAAAAGTCCAAGGACCAAAGATGTTAAAGTTAGAAAGTTGGTTTATTAAGAGGAAAAAGGAGATAGCAACTACAAGGGCCATATATGTGAAATTTCAAAGTTACTTTTACACTACATTTGTAAAAAGGAAACAGAGGGGCTAGTTATGCAATTTCCCTAAACTTTCAAACACATCACGCGGTTAAACCTTTCCCCTAACAACCCTATAACAACTTTTCCTGCCAAAACCCGAATAAACCCAAACCTTCCTAAATCCTTCTCCCGTCTCTTCTAACTTACCCCACCTTGTATTTACCCACTTCCACATCATTTTGCACACGTGGCAACATCCAATTGGTTCGAACACCTCACCAAAGACCATCAATGGTTAAGATTCAAAGAAAAAGTGATCAACGGCTGTTAAGGAGTGAAGTTCTCATCTTCTCATCATTTTCTTCCTATAAATAGAAGCTTAACATTCAGAGTTAGATAGTTTTTAGTTAGAGTTAGTTAAATTTCCTTTGTAATTTTCTTTTCGTGTACTGTTCATCGTTGCAATTAAGTTTTTTAAATCTTTCAAGTCTTATATGCTTTTGGTATGTACTTTTTAGACTGTTCAGCAGCTTGTTGATTTAGGACTTCCGCTAACATTATGTTTTGCTTAACAACGTTCACTTGTGGGAATAGTAATAGTGTTAGGCTAGAAATTCCAGCTTAGTATCAAGTTTATAATATGTTTTTAAACTACAGTAGTAACTTTCTTTGCCATTCATAAACGTTTTCATTAGTGAGTCCTTGTTCAAGAGCATATAAGACAAATATGACGAATAATCTTAACCATTTTGTTAAACAATGTGCAAATTTATATGTATATATTTGCTTTCTGTACCTAGCCTTCAATGGCACTATATATGGCAACCAGTCTTCGAACCAGATATTTATCTAATTGTTCAGGGTCCTTCAAGACCACCGCATCCCCAACTAAAACAAGCCTGAAAAAAGCAGTAACATGCAATTAAGCAAAAGTAGCAACATGATAAAAACGCGACAGTATACATGAGGTTAAGCCAATAGAATCAGATGCTAAACACCTTATCTACTCAACTGCTTATTTCACTATCATAAAAGTTGGCTATTCAAGGAGTTTTAATCATTGCTCGTCCCACATTGTGAACTGAATGATGTTGCCACCGACCATGTGAAAAATGTGGCATAATTAATAAAGAGAATGTCTTGTTTTGTTGTATGTGGAAATTGTAGGATCGTTTAATTCATAACACGGTGATGATTCTTGTGATTGGGCTAGTTTCTAGAGAGAGAAACACATAGAGAGATTTTCTAGAGAGAGAAAGTGTATGTGTTAAAGTGAAAATGAAATTGACTAGCTTACCTCTTCCAAAGTTGGAAGAGGCTTAAATAGTTTTTACAAAATACCGGGTATTAGTACCCGGCTTAAAACCGAAAGACATACGATTAACTATTAAACTACGAACTATTATAAACAATAAATATACGGGGTGACCGAGTCTTTTACTCATATCTAACAATCTCCCCCTAAGGGAGGTCACCCTTGAAAACACTAGACTTAAGCTCTTACAGCTTGCAGTCTTTTGATTCTCCATGTTACATCTAGTACTTTGTTGTAGTGATCTTTAAATAATAATTGAGCTTGTTCACTTTGACTTGTTTTGATTTTGATCATGAGCTTCTTTTTTTTATATCATCAGCCAAACTTAATCTCTCATCATTTATAAATCTATTGCCATCTTATGCACTTGTGAAGAAGAATATGATATCAGAGTTTACGGAAGCTTTGACACCTTTATGAGATCTTTCATAACTTCATAACAAGTGTAGGTTGTGTCTGAGCATTCGGTTATTAACTTGACATTACTGGAACTGAGTATCTCCATCTTTAAATGATCCTGTAATGAAACAGTTAGCAATAAAGAGAAAATTGATTTGAAAAATCAGTCTAAGTGTTAATTATGAAAATATTTTGTAACACTTCGATAGTTTTGATTGGTTGTCAAATGTTTAATAACCGTCAATTCTTATGCTGGAACAAGTTTGATTCACGTAGAATCGCACCATCATTTCTTTCCAGTTGACACAAGTTTGATTCTTGTAGAATCGCATAAGTCACCTACCTAGAGCTTGTTTGATGTAGGCTCTAGCAGGATTTCCATCTTCATAGTGAATACCTTCGTATCACTCGGATGTTCTGGCAATATCACAAGGATAAGCGTAGACTTTAAGATAAACTTTGTTTCCATCAGTGTGTGAAAGACAAGGATAGTAGAACTGTGTTTTAACTAGATTAATTGATGATCTTTGGTCTAGACTCGAAAAGTGCGCTTGATTATTAGTGATCGGAGGCTGGAGGTGACTGCCACCTTTTCAATACCGACTTACTCGGAGTGGTGGAGACAGTAGCATTTCATGTTTGTCTCCGTGAACCAAATGAGGACAAGTTTCTTTTAAGTGAAACTCGAAGGGATAGGAAGGGTTGTGCCGAGAGCGGAAATGCATCACTGGGTCCATGATGTCGTCTTCAATGTCAGCAATCATCTTGTGATTCTGAAAGCATATGTATTGACCCGGTTTCTGCCTAAGAGTATGGAAGGCTTCTTTCTTTACACCCTTTATCCTTACAATTCTTTTTCATTCTTCAACCCCTTCAGTGCTTACCGAGACTTCATGACTAGAACCTTGTTGGGTATATTCCAGTACTAGCTCCATCTTAGTCGACACTATTCTCTTATTCTCACATTTACTCCTTTTTATCATACCTAAGGACTTCTTCACTAACTAGTGGATTGTCCCTGGGTAGATCCCTCCGGTTCTGGCAGGATCATGGGAACAAGTACCTAACCTTATCATCCTTATAACTTCGATAAAAGTAAGATACATGGTCAGTCTTTTAGTACAGTTCACCTTGCCATAAAATCACTGTTTAAAAACTCAATCAGGAACTTCTGATTTAACTATCAAAGTGTTTAGTACCTGATTGTTTTTGCTTTTCAGAAAAGCTCCCCCTCAACATGTGCATCGGTATTCAAAACTGTTTAGCACATGGGGGTGGAGTATACACTTGAGTAATATGATCACATCTTAGTTACATATTTTAATCACATTTTCTCCCCTTATCAAAAATTTCAAACCCTTTGACATTTTGGATATCAATTGATTTAAATATGTTATAAAAATTAGGAGAAAAGTGTGCCTACTTTTTACAAGCCACGTTTGGAACATATTAATGCTCCCCCTCAATCGTTGAGGGTATGTGTTAGTGTCAGATATGATAATTTTAAAAGATTTTTTCGTTAAACTCAAAAACCTGGTTTTTAAGTTTAATGAGAAACTCATGAAAGATTCATAGACTGACACATAACATCTAATTCCATAATGTACAAAATGTATGTTACATTACCGAAGATATTGACCTTAATGCTGGAGTGATGAAATCATTCACTTCTCTTGATTAGACGGTAGCCAATATCTCCGAGTCTTCCACTAAAGAAGTATTCGAGATTTCTGATCTTTAACTTTCTCCCAAATATCTTGATGAACTGTATGTTTTTGTAGTGGATGTGGTGGTGGTTGAAGTGTTGATGTTGTATCAGTTGTCTTTGTACCGCTAGAAGGAACATCAACAGTTGCAGTGAGAGCTCTGAAGACGTATGTGATATGCAGAGTATCCACAGAGATCTGAAGATTGGGTTCCTTTGCTTCTTTTGAAGATCCAAGACATGATAACACTTTTCAATCGGCACCCTGACATTAAATTTGAAAAACACTCTCCCCCTCAATTGATGACCCGTTTTCTATTAAAAGAGCTGTAGTCATTGATTGAGTGTCAAATTGATCGGATTGATTTTCAAACAACATGTTTACCACCATGGTTAACACAAATAATTTTGAAGAATCAATTAAGAAAAATTATTTGGTTATCAAACAGGAAGACTTCTCTTCCGAATTAAGAAAAATGCACTGAAACGTACATTAATCCCAAGTTGCATGGATATAAAGTAATCCATGCCCGAGCAAAATTAATTACCCGTTGTTAGGAACAGCTGTCTGTAAGACGACAATCTTTCCTCCGAATGAGAACCGGGTTGCAATCTGAAGTAATTGCAAACCATTTTGTAATTCCAAATGACTTAAAATATTTACTAAGTCCATTTTTTATGTAATTATGTACAAAGGATACACGAAGTCACTTCGTTTACTCATCCTCTCCTTCTTGAAGGCGCCTGAGAGTTTCTGGTGTCAAACTCTTCATCCCAAGCCGTGGGAGTAGAAATTCGAAACGCTCTCTTGGTAAAGCTTTTGTGAGGATATCAGCCAGTTGATAGTTTGTTTCCACAAAGTAGAGTTCAACCACTCTATTTTCCACTTGCTCTCGAATGAAATGGTGTCGTATGTCGATGTGCTTAGACCGTGAGTGCTGGACATTGTTGCAGCTTAGAGCAATGGCACTTTTGTTATCACAGTACAGAGGAATTTTATTGAATATAAAGCCGTAGTCTTTTAGCTGAGATCGCATCCAAAGGATTTGAGCACAGCATCCAGACATTGCAATGTATTCCGCCTCTGTCGTTGAGATGGCAGTGCTTCTCTGCTTCTTTGATGACCAGCTAACCAATCTATCTCCAATAAACTGAGCACTTCCCGACGTACTTCTTCTTGAATCTTGACATCCCGCATGATCCGCATCTGCGTAAGCTGTTAGTGACATAGCATTGTCCTTCGGATACCAAAGACCCATGTTAATGGTTCCTTTTAGGTACCGAAAGATACGTTTGATTGCTTCAAGGTGCTTTTTGGTAGGCTTAGCCTGATATCTAGCACACATGCACACAGCGAATACAAGGTCGGGTCTACTGGCAGTGAGGTACATAAGGGAGCCAACCATTCCTCTAAATCGAGTTTGGTCAACTGGAATCCCTAATAGATCCTCGTCCAGTTTTAATCGATCCACCATAGGTGTATCGACAGGGTCAGAAAGATCCATTCCATATTTCTTTAAGGTTTCGAGAGCATATTTTGCTTGGTTAATAAAGATGCCTCCGGGACTTTGAGAAATTTGTAATCCTAAGAAAAACGTCATTTGTCCCATCATCGACATTTGAAATTTAGAGCTCATCTCTTTTGAAAATATGTTACACGCATTATGATCAGTTGAGGCAAAAATGATATCATCTACGTATATTTGAACGAGAAGGATATGTTTGCCTGATTTGCGTGTGAATAACGTTGGGTCCACAACACCTTTGTAGAATTTGTTGACCATAAGAAACTTTGAGAGTGTGTCATACCACGCCCTTGGAGCCTGCTTTAACCCATAAAGAGCCTTCTTCAGACGATAGACGTGAGTAGGGAAATCAGGGTCCTCAAAGCCTTCTGGTTGACTGACAAATACTTCTTCTTGTAGATCACCATTCAGAAAAGCAGTTTTGACATCCATCTGATAGATGGTCATGTTTTTGCTGGCCGCATTGGCAATGAAGATTCTGATGGCTTCTATCCTTGCAACAGGTGCAAATGATTCTTCAAAATCAATACCCTCCTCTTGACGATATCCTTTTGCGACTACCCGTGCCTTGTTTTTCAGAACATCACCATGCTCATCAAGCTTGACTTTGTAAATCCACTTGAGACCAATAACCATTACATTGTCTGGGCGTGGTACTAGTTCCCATACTTTAAGTCGATCAAATTCGTGAATTTCGTCTTGCATAGCTTCAAACCAGCTATCTTCATTCACGGCCATTTTGAAGTTCTTTGGTTCGACTTTTGACAGTACGGTATGGTAACAGCACCACAAAGCATCAGAAGCTAACTGTTTTCTGGTGGATACCGGACGAGAAGGATTTCCAACGATATTATCAAGAGGGTGATCCTTGGTCCATTTTCTGAGATGATCCTGTGGTTGATTCACTTGGTTGGGTTCAGTTAAACTTACATCCCCTGATGTTGACTGTGCAGAATCAGGTTCTCCAGCAACAGGGTTAACTGAGGGATGTAGCCCAGCCTGAGTAATTGAGGTGTCTTCGAGATTTGGTCCACCTGCAACACCTTGAGGAAAGACTGGAGGATGCACTTGTGAGGATGACTGAGAGTTACTAGTAGAAGGTGCATCTTGAGCAATCGTGGTAGACACAGAAGTATTCGTAGAAACAATTGGAACGTTAACAACAGTAGCCGTAGGTACTGTTTCACTATCTGTAGATTGCTTAAAGTATTCATCGAACATCGGTTGGAATAAAATCTCCAGATCTTTATCTATTGGTGTAAGGTTAGCTGTTGCAGGGACTTGAACTAGGGCGAGCCCTGAACTGAATTGTCCAGGGGTCATTATCATATGATCGGGTCCTGAACTGATGTGTACAGGAGCCATTGTCTGATGCAGCTCATCGAACGTGACATGAATTGTTTCCATTATTCGACAGGTTCTTTTGTTGTAGATTCGAAAACCCTTCCTGCTAGGAGCATAACCAACGAAAATTCCAATGTCAGCTTTGGCTTACAACTTACCTAGATCTTCGCTATCATTAGTAGGGTAGCACAGAGCACCAAATACTCGGAGAAATATAAGATCAGGCTTCTTATCATGTACAAGCTCATATGGGGTTTTGTTGTGACGAGTATGAATCAGGAATCGATTCTGGGTGTAACAAGCAGTAGCGACAGCTTCTGCCCACAGAAACATCAGTGCTTTTGAGAATAACAGCATTGTACGTGCTGCTTCCACAAGTGTACGATTTCGTCTTTCGACAACGCCGTTTTGTTGAGGAGTTCTCGGAACAGACTTTTGATGAAATATGCCTACACCTTCATAGTATTTAGACATAATTTGGTTGACAAATTCAGTGCCATTATCTGTTCGGATGTATCTGACTGTTTTGTTGAGACCAACTTGTATTTGCTTAAGAAAGGTGATGACAAACTCTGGAGTTTCATCTTTAGATCTCAAAAACTTTACCCATGTAAATCTTGAATAATCATCAACAATGACCAAGATGTATTTCTTTCCATTGATACTCTGCACTCTCATTGGACCACAAAGATCCATATGAAGAGTATGAAGAACTTCCATATTGGTGTTTTCAGATTTTGGTTTGTGGGAGAACTTCTTGCTCTTTCCGAGTTGACATGCTGAGCAAAGATGATCTTTCTCGTATTTCAACCTTGGCAAACCTCGAACTAGATCTTTTCGTGCAAGATCATTAATTGTGCCGAAGTTTAGATGATTTAACCGACGATGCCACAACCATGATTTGCTCTTGGAGGCTTTTGACAATAAACATATTGGAGAAGACCTCAGCATTTCATGAATAGATATTGTGTACAAATTTATGCCGCGACAACCTTTCAGTAAGTCCACACCATCCATATTGCGAACAAAGCACGAATGTTTTCTGAAGGCCACTTCAAGATCTGAATCACAAAATTGCCCTATAGAAAAAAGATTGTGTCTAGGGCCTTCCACATAGTATACCCTAGAAATCACATTGTCACCAATCATGTAATCTCCATAACCCATAATTGCACCAACATGATTATTCCCGAATCTGACTGTTTCGATGAACTTTTCCATGAAGTTCCTGAGCTTTGAATGATTCCTCGTCATATGTTTTGAGCAGCTTGAGTCCAGATACCAAAGGATGATCTGTACCACCTGCATTTGAAAACAGTCGAATTTGGAATTTCGGATCCCCAATCAATGTTGGGGTCTAGTTGGTTAGCTGAGATAGTAGTACATGCCACAGGAAGCCTAGTTAAAGGGCACAGTTTTCCTAAGATAAATTTCTTTCCTGTTGGTCTCCATTGATAACCAACGTTAGCGAACAGTTTGCCTGTTGCTTTCCAAACCCGCTTAATCTTGTTCAAACTGGTATTAGACAGTTTGCCTTTTGGTTTCCAAATCTGCTTTCCATTATTCAAGACAGCTTTAACAGTGGGGGTTTCATTCACAGACTTCAACATATTAACAACACACATTTCATGATTTGCAGAATTTAAACATTTGTTACATGTTTTGCACACAGATTCAGAAATCGAATTAATTACAACACGCTTAGAGCTAATGCTAGAATCAACTCGATTCTCTTTTGTCCAGACAGACTTATTTGTCCTAGGGAGGTCTTCTACTTTCTTCTTATTCACACTCTTAGCAGGCAGGATCCTATAGTGCTTTGTATTGCTTCTAGGCTTCGATCCGCTCGCTCCAGTGGAACTGCTTACTCCTGTAGAAGGAATCACTGTGACATTAGACTGATGAATTTTCTGTGGCCTTACTTGTTTCCGTGTGTCATTAATTGACATTCTGCAGTTATCATCAAAAGTAACTTGCTTTCGCCTAATTAAAGGGATAAAGGCAGCTGCCTTGTTATCTCTTTCCTCGAATTCTTTTGGGCAAGTGCCAATAACATATTCTACCAATTCCTGAGAGAGCTTAGTGTATTTACAAGCAGAATTAAATGCAGTATCTAGTGGTTTAACTACTCTAGCTTCCTCTACAATCTCCCTAACTGTTTCTACACTCTCCTTAAGATGGTTTATATAGTCTAAATGTGCACTCCTATTGTTCTTAAGGCGAGGAGGGATTGGTTCTACATCTATGGCATACATACCAGGAGCAAGAACTTTTGTTTTAACAGAATTCCAAGTGGTATTTTTCACGTTGCCTTCTAACTGAGCCTTTAGATCCTCAATCTGGGTTAACAAGGAAGATGTCTTGTCATTAGTGCTAGCACGCGTGACCTTAATAGACTCAAACAATTCCTTGTAATGCTGCTTAACTTTTTCTATTTCTGCTCTTAGACGTTTATTTTGTTCAAGAAGAGCAGTGACATCTTTAGCATTAGAAGATTCACAACTTCTGTCATTCACATTAGAGACTAGCAAGTCTCTAATCACGTTGTCTTTTTCTTGAATCTGATGTTCTAGATTCTTGATTTTAAAGAATGAGTTAAAACCAGGAGCCTCCAGTGGTGCTTGTGATTTCTTATTATCAACACTTTCTTGAAGATGTTGATACTTCAATTGCAAATTTAGGTTTTCCCTTTCAAGTTTTGAAATATGTTTTATCTCATTTTGAACTTTAGACATTTCAGCTTCAAGATCCAGACAACGTGATTTTTCCACATCACACAACAGTTGATTCGCTAAACAATTAGCAATCAGATTCTCATTCTCAATGAGAAGGTTTTTCTTCACAATTTCAGCACATTGCTTGTCCACAGTATTCTGGTCCACTTCGTTATTCATTTGATCAAAGATTTCTTCCATTACTTTTACTTCTTTAAAGAGAGCCATTTGAACTCCTGCAAAGTGTTCTTTAAGAGTTTTCAAAAATGGAATAACTTCAGTGAGGTAACATCTTTTTGTTTGTTCAAAACCTCTTTCCCCTTCTGTAACACCCGTCGGTGTAATTCTCTTTTTGCAAGTTTTGTCAAATTCCGTAAAAAGTTGTGTGAGTACGTAAGGATTAATCTTCACTTGACTTTTTGTTGGAAGAACTCTGGGGATAAGCGTGACAAGAGTATTGGGTGGATACACTGTCAATGCTAAAAGTGGTTTTGGAACTGAGGTCACAGCCTTTTTCCTGTCATTTTCGTCATTGGACCAAAATAGCTGTTTAGGGGTCAAATCTCTTTGTGGTGCAAAGGTTGCAAGAAAGTTCTCTTTTGAGTAATCAGGGGGGGCAAACCTAACTTTATTTTCCACACATTGAGGGCTTTTCATTTTCTCAAGCATTCTTTTCCTAATTATCTCAGCAATCTCTAGGGTGTCCTCTGAGTCATGCACAACAGCAGGTGCATGATTGGTCATGACTATTTCATTACCATTATAGAGGGCAGACTGAACTTGCCTTGCACGGGTGAGACATAAGGGATTTTTGTAGCCTATTGCCACCTTGTTCTTTTCATCATAAAAAGACTTTGGTTTACATAACATGTGAACCGTTTGAACAGACTGATCTTGTTTGTATAATCTATCTTCAACCTTTTCTTTTAGTCTTTTAATGTCTAAAAACTCTTCAAGGAATTTGTCTTCTTTTTGTTTAAAATCCTTTTTCAAAATGATCGCTTCTTCCCTCACTATCTTATGATGGTTAAGGGTAGAACGAAGTTTCATTTGTAAAGAATGAAGTTCTGATTTCAAAGAAGTTTCCTTTCGATTTCGGTCAGAGATAATTATTCTCATTTGTTCATCAATTTTTTGTTCTCTATCAGTTAATTCAAACTTTGCCCGTTTTTCATATTCCCCGACCAGTTCCTTATATCTCGCAAGTTCAGAGGTCACTGAGTCATTAACTACTGTAATTGGCTTATTAGCTAACCTTCTTTGAACACCCTGTTGAACACTATCTTCATGCATTTCATTGAGAATTGACATCAATGCATCACTTTGTACAGAAGATACATTACATTGTACAACATTGTCTTCGTTGTCTTCCACATACTGATCATACAGAATAATATTACTATAACTCTTATAGTCAGCATCAAAGTCAACAACGTAGTTGTGTTGTACATCGCTCTGCATCTCGTGAATTTCATGATACTCATCTTCATAATCTGAATAGTATTTACGATCATGTACCTCAGATGAAATATTCGAGTCATAAGATGGCCCGGCTTCTCCAGAAGTGAGATTTGCCATGAACATTGTCTCAGTAGTAGGAGCCTCATCAACATCAAAGTCGAATGCATCACATTGATCAGCTTCAAAGACATGGTCCACATTGAGTGCCAAATCATCCACATCGACATCAAAATTGGTGACCTGTTCTTCTGCAAGAAACAACAATTTCTCTTCATCCAGAACAACACCATTCTCATGAGCATTCATAATCAACATCTTGTCTTTGTAGTAGTCTGAATCCTGAGGACGCTTTGGTTGTGGACATTCTCATGCTATGTGCCTGATTCCTTTGCAGTTGTAGCACAAAATAGGTTTAGCTTGACCAGGATTCATGTTTCCAACTCTGTTCTGACCTCCCACATTCCCAGTTCCACCACCTCCTCTTGCATTGTTCCTCTGAAATGGTCTTCCTTGATAATTTGCATTGTATCTACCTTGAACATCCTGAACAACAACTCTGCCGTCTTGAACAGTAGCTTTGTTCCTTGGGTTAGAGGAATTTTTGAGTTGATTATTAGTTTGAGGAAGATGTGATTTGTACGATTGAGTGAGGAGGGTTAGTGTGTTAGTTAGACTTTCAATCAAGTTGTCAGTTGAAGAACTTCCTGAGTCCAGTTGAAAATTATCAGCAGGGGATGGTTCATTTGAGGATTGAGGAGTCATGGATGATTGTGTCGGATACTGCTGAGATGAGGCATTAGACACTAGTGCCAAAGGATCATTAGTTGGCTCAATGAACCTTTCCATCATCATTCTGTTCTCATTTGCATGCACCTCATGTTGCTTCAAATAGGCATACAACTGATCAAAGTTAGACTCTTTCAAACCTCTGTTTAGTTTGACTTCTGTTATGAATCTACTCCATTCAGGTAACATGTTGTTCACAAATTTAGAGTTAAACTGCATTCTGGGCATGGCCATCTTAATGTTTCTTATGTCGTTAATGAGCTTTGTAAGCCTGACATAGTATACTTGAATGGTTTCACCTTTGATTTGGCAGAAGTGTTCAAATTCATTGTATATTTGAGATTCCCGGTCATCCTTTGTCAACTCAGAGCCTTCCAGAATCATCTTTACATTGTTCTAAATGTCTTTGGCGTCAGTATAGTGGTTGATGAGTGAGTAGATGTCTCTTGGTATACCTTGAAGTAGGATATTCATTGCACGAATGTCAGCCTTAAGCCTTTACTTTTCTTCAGCTGAAAGGTCGGTAAAGACTCTAGCAAGAACTGGACCTTGTTGGAATGCACCCTCGGTTCCTGCATGAATCATATCAGAGACCGTTCCCATTTGAAATGGACCTTTAGTTATCGATTTCATAATGTTCTCTCCATTATCTTTTCCCAAACAATACAGACGAATCCGTTGTTGCCAAGATTCAAAGTCTGTTTTATCAAGCATAGGTGGACGCGTATCGGAACCGGCATACTGGATATCATCTGACATATTAGACATCTTAATTTATTGTTTACGGGATTTTACAAATCTAAGATTTAAACCGATAAAAGATTTAATGGGATTTTATAAAATCAATAGAAAACCGTAAATGAATAAATGTTTGTTAGATTAATGTCCTTTACGTCCTTTGTTTGCTGATTATTATGACGTTTGATTATGTTTATATAAATTAAGTGTCGATTTAAGCCCAAAGTCCGTTATGTCCAAGGTGAAATTATCTTAATTCAATACTAGCAAACCGCCACTTTAGAAAAGAAGTAAATCGCTGCCTTGAATATAAACCAAACCGTCGCTGAAATTGGCAACTCGCCGTGAGGTTTACCAACTGACCGTGTGATTTACCAACTCGCCATGTGAGCAACTCGCCGATTTACCAACTTGCCAATTTACCAACTTACCGTGTGAGCAACTCGCCGTGTCCACAGTTAATCAAACCGCTGCTAAGATTTACTATATCAAACCGCTGCCAATATTTCTTAAGTAACTCGCCGTGAGTTTTAACAACTCGCCGTGTTAATAAAATTCAAACCGCCGTGTAAATTGACAACTCGTCATGGGTTTTTGGAAATTTGGCCATTATAACGTTTTCCTAAACCACAAAATAATAAGCAACTCGCCACCAATCCTGTGTAAACCGCCACCAATAAGCAACCCGCCACCTTTATAAGCAAACCGCCGCTTATTTGAGTAACTCGCCGTGACATAATCCCTTAAAACAAGGATTATGTTCCCTTGTTTGTCAACCCGCTGCTTAGAAAAATATTATAATAGCCAACTCGCCACGATGAACACTAGCTCGATTTAAGCAACATCAATCCATTTGAGCTTTTTAACCACGAATCAAAGTTAAAACATGCAATACTATGCGTGTATCTTAAGTATAAACACACCTTATCTCGTATTTCTTTGAGAATCGTCTAATATGAAGCAACCCTCCACGAAGAACACTAAGCTTTAAAAGCTTATAAGTCAAACTAGGAGTTCGTATTAGCCACGAAATTTGTAACACTCAAACCTTTTGATGTGTAGAACAAGTAGAGAGCAAGATTAACAAACAATAAACCCAAAATCAAAAACGAACCGTGAGATTTTGCTTCAAAATGAGCCACGAAAATTTGATAAATGACCACACAAATCAAACACGAATCCACCTTGCTCTGATACCAATTGCAGGATCGTTTAAATCATAACACGGGTGATGATTCTTGTGGTTAGCTAGTTTCTAGAGAGAGAAACACATAGATAGGATTTCTAGAGAGAGAGTGTATGTGTTTTAAAGTGTAAAAGATTTGACTAGCTTACCTCTTCTAAAGTTGGAAGAGGCTTATATAGTTCTTACAATACACTGGGTATTAGTACCCGGCTTAAAACCAAAAATTATACTATTAACTATTAAACTATGAACTATTATAAACAATAAATATACGGAGTGACCGAGTCTTTTTCTAAATTCTAACACGTCGACTTTATTGTAAGATGGTGTAAGATTTTACTTAGTTGTTATGATTGTTAGTTTGGTTCCTTGTGATAGATACGTTTTATGAATACGCACGCAGAACTTGATATAGATAGGAAATTGTTTCTTGACAAGAAGTTTTAAGGTGACTACTCTCAGCATGGCATGGTCCTTCCTGAATTATACATAGTTGATCAGGCCATGTATAATTGAGGACTAACGTTGCATTGCTCATTTTTGTCAAAATAGCGTCATGATTTCATGATATTTGTGGGAGTGGCTTATATAAATAAGTAGAGAATTAAAGTAAACTTGACAAAATACATTGATTTGATAGATTATTTGAAATCATTCATACAATCACAATGGAAACTCAAGAGGAAATACAACGAGAATTCTTAAAGGAATAGAGTCTAAGCACTGATATCATCCTCCATGTTGTTATGGTCTTGATCGGCTTCTCCTCCTCCTAAGGCATGCACTAATCCACATGCTCTAGTACCTTCAGCCAGGTTTCCATGGTTCTGGTTCTTTAGCTCCGGGCAATCACTCTTGTAGTGCCCTGGATTCCCACATTCATAGCAAGTAAGGGTTCTTTGATTCCTAGCGGCAGCAGGATTTCTACAAACCCGGGTCATGTGGCCAACCTTTTTACAATTCCCGCACTTTATAGTACATTGCCCATTATGGTGCAGCTTGCACCTGTTGCACAATGGAAGAGTTCCAGCATACTCCTTCCTTTTTCCAGTCCTGACGGCATAAGCTTGAGCCACATTTTATCTCTTGGGAGATTGTTGTTGAGCTTGGTTGTTGTTGTCAAGTTTCCTCTTATTCTCAGCTTGACATTTAGCAAGAGTGCTGATCTTTTTGTCCATCAGTTTAGTTGCCATTTCAATAGCATCCTGCATTATTTTCGGCCTTGATGCCATAACACTTTCATGAATAATGTTGGGCAGACCACCGACATATTTCTCAATCTTATCAGACTCCTCAGGAAACATGTTGACACACAACAATGCCAGTTCCTAGAAATGTTAATTGTAGCCTAGTACATCAGTACCTTTTACTTTCAAATTCCACAGCTCGACCTTGAGTTTCTTAATCTCGCTCCTCGAGCAGTACTTGTCTGTCATCTTCTTTTTTAGGTCAGTCCAAGTCATTGCATATGCAACGTCGTGACCAACAGTCCTAACATGTGAGTTCCACCATGTTACAACAACTCCAAGAAGAGTACATGTGGAAAACTTGATTTGGTTTTCCACAGTATAATTGCTTATGCGAAACACAGTTTCCATCCATTCAAACCACTAGGTTAATTCGACAACTCCTTCAGTGCCTTTGAAAAATAAGGGTTGGCACTTCATGAAGTCTTGGTAAGTGCACTCTCGAGCAACGCATTCAGTCCTTCTGACACCTGTTCCTAAATTATGACTGTCTTCGATATTCGTGGTTCTGTTAGCGTCACGTGCTGCCAAAGCGGCAGTAACGCCTTGGTTAATCATTGCCTAAAGCTGGGCATTAGTGACAGATGTAGTGTTAGTTGTTATGGCTGGTGTGGTTCTGGTTCTAGGTGCTTTCCTTGGAGGCATTATCTTCAAAATTAGAAGAGTAATAAGATTATATTAGTTTAATTATCTTCGTCGTGCTCCGAAAATAGAGTTTTGTGAGATGATGTATGGTAAATATGAATATGCGCTCTTGGCATAAATTGAATGATGGTAAGATATCATATCTGATAGCTTAATGTTTAGGTAGCGTTTAAGACCTACGAGCTTATAGTACTACCTCGCCTAAAGAAATATTCCAATATTTATATAAATAACCCTTATATAAATAATTGTAGAGAATGCGAAAGAATGCAAACTCATCTTTGCATATATATGTAAGGCCCTTATAGTAATGTACGTACTATAATATGAACACGTATATGAATCATGTAAGCATCTAGTAAGACCAACTAATGCAAACAATTAGTGTATGTGTGTCCCGTGAAAACCCCTTTGTATGAATGCAATGTTTGAAAATGGTTATAGTCCAGCAAAACATTTGACTTGGTTCTCTATAACCTTGGCTCTGATTACCAATCTGTAACACCCCCAAAATGGGTAGCAGCGGAATATGGGTTTGGGAGTGTTACTTTATAGATAAATAGCACAAGATATATACAGAACGACCATTAAAAGTCATTTAAAACTGATACATTGGATTTGGCATATTATTTGTTACAAAAGCTCAAAGCAACACTTGTTCACTTGTTCAAAATACCAAGATTTCTAGCCCATAACAATTATACAAAAGTAATGAGACCAAATCTTTAATGCATGACATCCCAAAACATGACCACTAATGTACCCCTTGCACCTCGTGCCTTATTAATCCCTTGAAAAACATGCTTTAAAACATTAACAATAATGTTGGTGAATTTATAGGTTTGTAAAATGTATGAGTGTAGGACTGCAATTGTTTAGAGTGTGTATTGCATGGTATACAATATCCAAAATAGTAAGTATTACATGGTATACAATATTCAAAACAGTAAGTATTGCACGGTATACAATATTCAAAACAGTAAGTATTGCATGGTATATAATATTCAAAACATTAAGTATTGCATGGTATACAATATCCAAAACAGTAAGTATTGCATGGTATACAATATTCAAAACAGTAAGTATTGCAAGGTATACAATATCCAAAACAGTAAGTATTGCATGGTATGCAATATCCAAAACAGTAAGTATTTCAAAGTTAGTTGCGTCCAATTGTAAAACAAAGCATGTTCTCACCTCAAAACTTATAAATCATTGTAAAATGTAAAACGTGAGCCTATGAACTCACCTCGAGTGGATGAGTTTAACAATGTATATCACAACAGAAAATGCGTCACAGTTACGCCCGAATATAACCTAATCGATTATAAGTCGTATGAGTACTAAGTATTTTGAATAACTACAACCATATATAATTCTATATAGCTACATCACCATCTAATTGTGTTTGTGAAATAATATTTAAATTGCATTTGCTAAATATTATCCGTGTATTTGAACTCGTATAATCGTTAAACAGTTCATTCGCCTTTGTAAAATAATATTTATAAGGTTTAAACTAAGTATAAATATTATTTAAGTGATTCTAAAATGTTTCGCAAAAATTTATATTAAAAACGAACCAACACTATTCACGTCAGGAAATAGTGCATAAGTAGGAAATAGTGCATAACTTTCTCGTTTTAAGCTTGTTTCTTACGTTTGTTATGTCCACGTTTTCGTATTAAGACGAGTTATTAAAATATTACATTTTCATATTTTGGACCTACTGGTGAACAGTACTTTTTACTATTCATGACAGTTTATAAAATTATTTTTATAGATTTAGTTATCGTAAACTCGAAAACGTCGTAGTTTATTCGTTATAGCTCCGTTTTTTGTGATTCTTTCGCACACGTCTTCGTAATTAAAAGTTTTATCAATTAAATGATGTTTTCAAAATGTTCATGTCTGACATGAACAATAACTTTTATAAATGCGTTTAATTAACATTAACTTAAAATTAGCGTATCTCCTTCATTATAAATCGGTTTTTTGAGTTCTTTATATGCCCACGATCCTTGAGACATGTAGTATTTTATAAAATCATAAAATAGATGCCTTATAATTTAAACCAAAACAGAAACATTTGATCATTTTGGTAAAAATGTGTTTTAAAGTTGTTTTTATAACTTTTTAGTTTCACCACTTTGTTACAAGTCCATTACAACATATATTTTCACATGTCTTGCATTCCTAGGGTCTCGAGTCCATGATTAGTCCATGTATTGTCCAAAAATGACAATATCCAAATGTGTACACACTTATTTATTCATGTACTTTCATATGTAACTTTTTATTCCTTTTACTTATATATACTTTATATAACTTAACCAACACTTATTTAGTATATATACTGGTTTTATAACATGATCCATGACATTAATTTATCATATGACAAAGTAAAACATATCATGATCATAAGTAAAAATCCATTTTACATGTTATTAAACGCCCTAAATGGTGATTTGCTACCTAGAACTTATATATGCATAAAATCATGAAAGTAAAGATATTAAGAGTTTTAGGTAACCTTAATATGAAGTATGATGATGAACAACAAGATCTACACACTTGTTTAGCTACTTAACCCAAGGTTATAACTCTTGAAAACCTTAATTTCACTTGAAACCCTAATCTTGAATCTTTCTTGATTAACACTTGTAAACCTTAAACCAAACCTTTAAACCTTCTTAGGTTATCTTAGATATGATGTATAAACACTTAGAAATGTTGTAAAAAAAAATTGTATGGATGGTTTAGGGTGTTCTTTTTGAGCCGTGGGTATTGAAGCAAAAAGGAAGAGAGAAAAGTGAAGTTTCACCTAAAAAAATAAAGAGTGTGTGTGTTCTATCTCTAGATAAGGCCTTTTATACTTCCTTGACTATTCAAATAGACATAAGGAGGGTCTTAAGGAAAGTCTTGGTTAAGACTTGGAAGAGAAGGGTCCTTGGTTCCCTAAAAGAGACATTATCTCATGATTTCTAGGAAAAGGTGTTTGTAAACTAGATATTTCTTGGTTCTATCTCTTTATGTCCGGCCCTATATGCATATATAGGATGATATTTTGTTAATTTTGGGTATTGGGTATAAGTGTGGGTATTTGTTGAAGCGTAAAAAAGTTTTGGTGGTTTCGGGAATGCCTAAACGTATTTTATCGCGAAACGTAACCACTTTACGCAACCAATAAAAATACAATGAACAAAGTCAATAATTATCCTCAAAATAATTACTTAACACTTGCTTGATGTAAACGTTTAATCGTTTGATGCCCGTTTACATTGAACGATAATTTTTAGCTTATGCGATTTAACTTAACGTTTATGGTTTAAAAGCAAATGCGTACAATACTAAAAATACTTAATGAATTTATTGACGTCGTAAATGATCCTAAAACACGAGGTGTTATACGATGCTCAATTCGTCAAAATAGTGTTATGTATAAAATAGTATCAAAATGGTTTATAGTGTGAGAGGTCATCGTGTCATTCACAATGGCTTGAGAAAAGTCTTAGTATTTATATAAATAACTCTTATATAAATAAATGTAAAATATACGCAAGGTAGGGTAGGTATATATATATATATATATATATATATATATATATATATATATATATATATATATATATATAAGCCACGTAATCAAGTAAGCAAGTAGTGTGTCTGCACATATCAGACAAGTATTTATATAGTGGGTTTATCACTATAATTAGGCATAATTGTTTCACATAATGCCTCTAAGGGTTTACTCCAGACTCACGAGTCTTAACCATCATCGAGGGAATTCATCAAGCACCTCGAGTTATGTAACAACTTGTCATGGCTCAATTTTGCAACTCATCAAACAAGAACTATCTTGAGATTCAGTCATGAATTGTTACACATCTCGACCTAATTAATAAATTTACTCGACGATGGATAATACTCAAACCTTTTACGTTCATCTAACTACACATAGTTATCATATGGCATGCATATCATGTATGGTCCTGAGTCTATGGTGCAACCCACTATACCTCAACAAGGTTCTAGTGTTTGTCTATCCCATAGAAAATTTGTGTACTTTGAAAATGTTTGATATATGCAACGTTTGTGAAAACGGTTATAGTCTAGGTAAGATATGCAACCTAGTTCTCTATAACCTTGGCTCTGATACCAATCTGTAACACCCCTAAAAATGGGTCGCAGCGGAATATGTTTTCAGGAGCGTTACTTCATAATACCATTGCTCAAGTCATAAGAGAACGACCCTTAACTGTGTCATTTGAAAAGAAATCTTGAATTATTTAGACTCCAATGCACATCACATAAGCCAAGCATCTAATTTACCTGAGAAAAAACATGCTTAAAAAGTGTCAACATAAAGTTGATGAGTTCATAGGTTTTTGTAAGTATAAATGTTGAACCAAAGTTTTGTGAAGTATGTATGACCGTTTCAATCCTTAGATGTTCACCAAAATGTATGTATGAATGTTGGAAATCAAAGAGTTGTAAAGTATGTATTGCATGGTATACAATATCCAGAAAAGAAGTTATTACATGGTATACAATATTCAAATAGTATGTATTGCATGGTATACAATATTCAAAACAGTATGTATTGCATGATATACAATATTCAAAATAGTATGTATTGCCACTTTATTCAAGGCAACGTAAATGTTCATGTATGTATAAGGAATGATTACGATTACTCTAAGTTCATGAAACTGCGACGTAGACTTATAAGTATGCCACTTTATTCAAGGCACGGTAAAAGTTCATAAGTAAATAGTTGTTGGCCCTGTAGACACCAATCCAGTCGTGATCGGACATGGTATAATGTTTGTTAGTTCGATCTCGAACTAGTGAGAGCTAATCACCTGAACGGGGGTTGTCAATCCCCAATAGATCTATTTTATAACACTTGCGCTTACCCTTCAGGTAATTAACAGTTCATGCAACCTAAGCTAATCCATAATCATTTAAGTGAAAGTCAAGTATGTGTTTACATTTAAAAATTTAACCACGCATTGTATCTTATCGTGAGATATGTAAATGAGTATGTAAATCAATTTGTAACGAGTTGTAAATGATCATGTAACGAGTTTGAATCAACCATGTAAATGAATTTCTGAACAAGCATGTTCTCACCCCAAAAATATATGCAAAACAAGTAAAACATGGGGCTATAAACTCACCTCGAGTGAATGATTATCAAAGTATAACAAAAAATGCGTCGCGTAAACGCCCGAATGCAACCTAATTAATTATAGGTCGTATGAGTACTAAACACTTTGATTAACTAACACCATATATAATTATATATAGCTATATCACCATCTAATCGTCTTAGCGAAATCATATTTATAAAGTGAAAACGTTTATAAATATCTCTTTAGTAAAAATGGCGAACTTTTATCGTTTCAATTCTGTTTCTTACGTTTCTTATGTCCACGCTTTCGTATTAGAATAATATATCATAATATTACATTTTCATAATTTGAGTCATCTGATGAACAGTTCTTTTTACTGTTCATGTACTTTTATAAAACTATTTTTATAAAATTAATCGTCGTAAACTCGTAAATGGCGTATCTTATTCGGTTTAGCTCCGATTTTAGTGATTCTTTCGAGCACGTTTTCGTAACTAAAAGTTCTATCTAATTAATGATGTTTTAAAAATAAATATATCTGATGTGAACAGTAACTTTTATAAAATTATTTTAATAAAAGTATTTATTGTCGTAAACTCGCGAAATTCATAACTCTTTCGTTATCGATCAAAAAATTATGATTCTTATTGTTTTAGATTCCTAAAATTATGTACTTTCTGAGAAAAATAATAAGTCTTTTATATCAGAAGCGGTTTCAAATAGGTTTTTATAAAATTTCTTTTATAAACGCGTTTATTATCGCGTAACTTGTAAATTACATATCTCTTTCGTTATAAATCGGTTTTTTGAGTTTCTTACCTTTTTGGAATCCTCATGACATGTAGTATTTTATAAAAATATAAAACATATATGTTATTTTCGTGATCCAAACAGCAACTTTTGAAGTTTTTACTAAAACTGTGTTTAAACTTGTTTTTGTAACTTTTTAGCTTAATCACTTTGTTACAAGTCCATTACCACCATTTATACCATGTATCTTATGTACTTAGGGTCCCTAGTTCATCATTTGTCCAAAGATTGTCCAAGAATCACAAGATCTATGTGTCTAAATACTTATTTGTCCAAAATCTTATATAAGTAACTTTTTATAGTTATTACTTATATAGTTTTTATATAACTTAACCAACACTCATATAGTGTATATATTTGCTTTATAACATGATCCATAACATCTATATGTCACATGAAAAAGTTTACCAAAACCATAAACAAGAATAAAAACCATTTTTCATCTCATTATGTTTCTTAGATGGTGATTAACTACATAAACATCATATATGCATAAAATCATGAGAGTAAAGAGATTAAGGCTTTTAGATAACCTTAATATGATGTGTGGTGATGAACCAACAAGATCTAAACCCTTTTTTATCAACCAAACCCTAGCTTGCAAGACTTGAAAACCCTAATTTCAACCAAAATCCTAATCTTGTAATTCCTTTGCTTAACCCTTGTAAATGCTTAACCAAGCCTTCAAACCCTCTTAATATGTCTTAGATATGATGTAGGAATGCTTGTATGAGTGCTAAATAAAATTTGTATAGATTGATTATGTTCTTTGGTTTGAGTCGTAGGTATTGAGAGAGAAAAGGGAGAGATATGTTTGATTTTGGTAAGTGTTATGACTTGTGAGAGTGTATGCTAGTAATATATATCCAAGTACTAGTCAATGTGAGTTATTAGTAAGACCAAAGACCAAAGATGAGGGGGGGTGTAGGGCGTTGGAACACAAGGAGGGTTTTAAGGGTGACTAGTGGTCAAAACTACTAGTCATGATCTAGTTTCACTAACTCTAAGTTGTACATGGTCCTTGGTGATTATCGAGATGTTCCTTGGTCCCCTAAATTGGAAGTTAGCCCATGAAATTAAGGAAGGAAAAATGACTAGCAAATGTCTCTTACATAAAATGAAAGTAATACTTAAATGTATAAGTTGGTAACTTAAATGTGAAAGTATAAAGCTTGAAATGTTTATGTCTTGGTTTATTTCTTTTGGATAGAATTCAGATCAAGTGATAAATGTGGGTAAAGTTTTATAAAACTTTGAGCATTGGATATAAACATAGGTATTTGTTGAAGCATAGAATAATTTTGGTGGTTTCGGGAATACCTAAATGCAATTTACCGTGAAACGTAAACGCTTTACGTAACCGATAAAATAAAATGTGAAAAGATAATAATTATTCTCTAAATAATTATTTAACACTTGATTGACGTAAACCTTTAATGGTTTGATGTCCATTTACGTTGAGTGATTATTTTTAACTTACGCGATTTAACCAAATGACGCGAAATAAAAGCGAATGCGTAAAAGTCCAAAATAAATAGTTGAATTATTGAAGTCGTAAAAGATGTGAAAATGTGAATTGTTACAAGATATACTGCAGTAGAGATTGCACAATCCCATAAATATTATGGAACTGAGTACTCGAGAAGTAATGATCGTACTGTCTTGAGTATGTGCCTATTTTTTTGCTCTGCAATGCCGTTTTGTTGAGGTGTCCCCGGGCATGAGGTTTAATGTATAATCCCCTCTCTTTCAAAAAATTCACGCATATTCTTATTAACGAATTCCCCACCATTGTCACTTCTAAGTATTTTAATTAATTTACTAAACTGTGTTTTTACCATGTTATGAAATGTCTAAAATATATGAGCTACTTCGTCTTAGTTTTTAAAAAGTAAAACCAAGTCATTCGTATATAATCATCAATAAATAAAACATATCATCGGTACCCTGATTTTGAACTAACGGGTGATGGTCCCCAAACATCAGAATGGACTAAATCAAAAGGAGTATTAGTTTTATTCATACTACTCGGATACGATGCACGATGACCCTTTGCATAAATACAAGTTTCACATTAAAATTTGTAGTTCTCACAACCTTTAAACAACTCGGGATACAATTTTTTTAGATGACTGAATGAGGGATGCCCTAACCTTTTATGCCAAATGACCACTTTATTCTTATTGTTAGATACTCCTTTCACAAGATTCATGGTACTCTTTACGTCTTCCAGATGATACAATCTACCTCTTTTACCACCACGCCCAATAATCTCCTTCGTGAGGATGTCCTGAAATAAAAAAATTAGGGTACATAAGAGCAACACAATTCATTTCCTCACAAAATTAACCAACTGATAAGAGTTTAGTAGACAATGATAGAACTAGAAGGGTATTAGTAAGCATCATAGTAGGTGACAAAGAAACTATTCCTCCTCCTGTAACGGGATATGAAATTCCATTGGCATTGAATATTTCAGTTTGCCTTGGTACTGTATGATTGATTAAATCTTTTTCACAAAATGTCATGTGATCCGAAGCACCCGAATCAATGATCCAGTCTCCCACGTTGTTTCCTCCTAGAATATTTACAGCAACAACTCCTTTTTCAAGTTTATAATCATTTTCCGATTCAAAATCTACTCTTTCTTTCCTTTTTTCAGTTTTGCAAAAAGATGCCACAGAATCTGTAGTAAATTGTTTAAAAGAGCAAGTATATTTACCTTTAATATTACAACCTTTTCCTTCACCATTACTTATGAAAGGTAAACTGTTGGATACCATTGCTACCTTGCTCGTGTTGTGTTTGACACCATGTTGTCTCTTTTTCTTCAATTCTTTGTACCACTCTGGCTCTCCATGGACCTGTAAACAAGTTTCAATAGTATGACCAATGTACCCATACTTAGTACACTTTTCTTTTGAGCCGATATAAGACCTTGATCCAGAACCTGCATTTAACCCTCTTGGTTTGTATTTTGGTTGTGAATTTACTACCACTACTACAGAGTTTTCCTCTTCTTTACCAAGCACCACTGATTTACGCGAGTCTTCTTGGCGAATAACGGCAAACGCTTCTTCAACATTCAGAAATGGCTTCAATCTTAATACCTCTCCCATTATGCCATCTAAATAATCATCAAGGCCATCAATAAAAACATAGACCCTATCTTCTTGAGTAAGGTCGTTGTGTTTTTTGATGTCTTCAGGACACTTCATGCTATTAGGACGTCTAAAATCAATTTGTCTCCATAGACTCACCAACTCATTAAAATACTCTTGAACGTGTCTATTTGATTGTTTAACCCTAACAACTTTTCTTTTTAGTTGGTAGAGTTGTGATTTGTCATTTTTATCAAAAACTAGTTTATTGACCCATGAAATTCACGGGGCCTTAAGAAACTATTGATAGTGTTTTTATAAAAAAATCCATTTGTGATATTACATAAATAAATTACATGTTATCCCCGTGAATAGAAAATATTAATGCCAAATTACGATACAAATAAATTAATGAAACACTATAAAAGATATATATTTTTTATGGTATATAAATTCACTCAAGTAATGCTTTCTGCAACCACCTACAGGACTACCTTGTTCAAACAGCCCCTAAAGCATTTTTTTATCTCGAAACACCATGAAACATATTCTGTCCAAACACGCCTTACTAAAGTTATTATATTTTCATGCTAAACCAATTTGGGTCAATCTCCATACAAAAGAATTTGACTCATTACCCTACATGTCTTATTGCCTATTTAAAATAACGATTATAAGCGTAGGTCTGTAACTAATAACTTTTTAAAAGATAAGCGAATTGCTTAGACACATAATCGATTTCGCATACTGGCATGGTTGCTAATATAACGATAACATATGTTTCTTGAACCACATAGTTAGTCAAGTCCCTCTGAAATTGTTACCGATTATGGCATGTTAGGCGAAGTGATAATGATGACCTTTGTAATTGTTGTTTGAAGATGATGTTGCATATATGAGGTAAAAATATGGGTTTGTATTAGCCAGGCAAGAAAGAATCTCGAGGATTCAGACAACTCATAATCCTAGATTCTTGGGGTCCAAGTCTTAAAGTTGCAGTCTAAAATGGTTAATATGGAACATGGTATGTTGTATAACATTATCTTCCCTTAGATTACATAAAAATGGGTAGTAAATAAATTTAGATTACAAATGGTGGCTATAAATCCCTCTTATAGCTCTAGTGATTGCAGCTCACTCTTAGAACATTGTCGTGTACGTGCTAGACTTTTCATTTTCAAAATCTTGAAGGACATCCATGAACATAAAATCAGTTCAGGGCACCCTAAGGAAGCATTCTCGTATGCAACCCATCCTAAATGACCTTCTTTTGGTGTAACTATTTGTAAACACACTAATATTATTAAGAGTATTTTATTATCAATAACAAAAATACTACACATTCATGAGCCTCCCATTATCAAAATTGTAACATTTTTCATGTGTTATGTCATGTAGTTTTTGTACCTTGCATGAATCTCACATCATCAAATATCATATTAGACTTTCAATTGAATTACTCGACATGTCACAAAAATAACAGCTAACTATTTTCCTATACATGAGAGAAACTTAAATTGCAAATTGGAAAACAAAACTGGAAGTTTAAGAATGTAGTACCGTGTTTTAAGAAAATCCCCATTTTTCATTCATTGAAGTAAAGCTTAGTTTCTCTTCACAGATTCAGTTTTATCTATGTCATTCCATGGAAAACCCTATGTAAAGATATATTGTATATCTGTTTTAACCCATTTCCCAACCCGTTCAATGTTCAACCTCCACGAAACGTTATAAAATTAGGTTGAGACGTAACTTGATAATAATAGATTTTACATGATTTTTTCATGTCACTTTATATTAAGGGTTGATGTCATTTATATAATCCAACGAATCACCAATTACTGGAAGAACAGTAAAAGAAATCTTGTAACAAATGAAATGTTGGATAATAAAAGTAAAAACCAACCTTCTGATGCAAAACAAATAGTATGTGTACCGGTTGAGGAAAATGACCAATAAAATACCTATTGAGCCTATATTTAGAGAGACTAAATTGCAAGCAACATGTCTGAAATGAACAATGATATATTAAGAGTTGATGTCATTTATATAGTCCAAGGAATAGTCCAACGAATGCCACGGGTAGTGATATATTAAGGGTTGATGTCATTTATATAATCCAACGAATCACCAATTACTGGAAGAACAGTAAAAGAAATCTTGTAACAACCATGACACCGAATTAAAAGGCCACATATAAAGAGAATTTCACAAAAAGTTCAATGGCATAATTTTACATATGTAAAAAAATATGTCATGTTACATTTTAATAACAATAACTTTTTCAGTATTAGAATTTTAGAGGTTTTACGTATTAGAATTACTGGACATGCTTATTTTCTAACAAAACTACTTAATTTTTATTTCAAACCAACGTGTAATGTATTGTATGAAGAGTTTCATAGCCATGTAATGCTTTGTCTTTACGGTATGTCTAATACCCATTCAAACATGACAGTGAAAGCTTTCTACACATGAGCTAGAATACTTAACAACCAAGAATGTAAACCACACGACTCGAATCCATATTAACTACCAGTGACTTTCATCGAGCACTTCGTGTCCATGAACTTTTAAATTCAACCCTATGTTCTAATGATAATAATCAGTCGGCTTAATGATTATCTATGAATGCAGAACTCTTTGTTTATTTCCCATGTTATTTTTCGCCTATGATATTCTAAACAATTGAAACATCAAAGCTAAATAAGAGAGAATGAGTCATTTACTTTGTAATGTGTAAATAGACAATGTCAAAAAAAAGATCCATCACAGCCGACTGCAACCGGAATTAAAATGCAATTGTCAACTAATCATGATCAATCGAAAACAAATTAAAGGTAAGAAAACAATATTTACCCAGTTACTTGGAAATAATTTTCTTTGTTACAAAATAATCATGTCATGTATTTATACATACGGATAGGTTTTAACCACCCATTAGAAGCTTGACACATCCATTAAATATATACTTGTACATTGTAATAATTTCTTAAACCTCTGGCTTGAACCTTCCAAGTCTTGATGACTTAGACTTTTACCGGAACTTTAACCTCTCCAATTTTGAAGACAAAAACTGTTTGATTACAATCATATTTTGCACTTGAAAATAATCTAGTCATTCTGAACTGGTAGCTAGCTTTTATTCCTACTCCTCTTAACAGCCGATACTTTACGTGTCTACGTTGCTTTGTTCATAGTGTCACGAGCATTTCCTTCATTAGTGTTATCTTGCTCGGTCTTACTTTAATCCTACTCCTCTTAACAGCCGATACTCTACGTGTATATAGCCGCTATGTACTGCAAGAGAAAAGGTAAACTTAATAAAGACCAAAATAAGAGTACAAAAAGAAACATTGAAAAAATTAGATTGATTTTCCATGAAAGTTGTAGATGGTTTGAGATAAACAAAGATTGAACTTACGGTAAAATTGATGGAAATCTACAATGGCATATACAATTTAACATTAAAATGAAAACATAATTACCAATATGTAAATACATGTAATAGAAACTATGTATTATTTTACCTTGGTGGCGTTACAACAGGTTTACATTGACGCATCATAATTTTCATTTAACTCGATAAATCGACATCTAGTGATTTAGTTTCATTTATCGTTCTATGTGTTCTTGAGGCGGTTCTGCATTAAAAAAAAAACTATCATATCGCTTCAAATACAATCGGTTGAGCAATTTATCGATCTAATCATGGATGCAAGTGACCCGTAGGTTAAAAAACACATGAATATGTTGACCAATTTTAATGAAGACAGAGAACACACAAAGAAGAGAAATGGATGCGCGTGAGTCATATGGTTTTATATATTAAGCAATCACTAATACAAAATCATCAAATGTAGTTTCCTAACACACGTTATTTGGTGGACCTTACACCCTGCAACTCAATAAATTGGCTACAACCTCTGCAAACAATTGGCATGTATCAACAAAAACTAACCTGATATCCATGTATATCAGTCACTTAGTTCCATTGACCCAAACACCTTCTTGAAGCAAAAGATTTGCAACCACAATGGCTCCCCTAACAGCACTCCTGTGCAATGTTGTTTGCTCAACCAGATACACTGCCTTCACATCGGCACCACGCTGCAAATATCATTAAATTTTAGTAAATACCACGTAATCTTTCCCATACTAAATGTAAGTCATATACCCATATCAACCACATTCCAAAAAACCATGATGGTCAGCTCATTGTGCATCATACTTAGTAGCTACCCCTAGACCGAACGCTCTATAAAAAATGATATCTAATGATTAGCCATTCTGATCTGTTTGAGGGATGCCAGAATATTTCTGGTTCAGATGATTGCAAATGAGGACTATCTAGCGGAAACTTATTTTTGGCTTCTATTACCTATACATTATGACTACCAAAGAACTTGACATGTAGACAATCCAGTGCAAGGTTTTTTACCATATATTAAACAAAAGCACATCCAGACACTATCTAATATGCCATGAAGAGATTACAGCAAGAAGTACTAACCGATCCGTGCCACTCTGCACAATGTAATGTCCCAAAGGAGCCTAAAATGCATAGTAAAAGTTAGCCACTTTCAGCTACATTAAGCATATCATGAACAAAATAATAACCAACAGGAGTCATAAACACATACCAACACCGATACGCCCCTTGATTTGCTCTGTGAAAAAAAAATTAGTAATTTTTGAGGGAATTTAAAAATATAATGATTGGTTATTTCACAACTGAAAAAAATATTAAAAACTTACTTTTTTAATTGAGAAAAAAATATCCTTCCTCAAAATATAATCCGAAAAAATCGTTGCTGGAAGTATTGATGATACTGGCGGGTCAGGGTTCACGAACCCAAATTGGGTTTGGGTAAATAAGTTAATAGCCGAAGCTTGTGGTATAATCGCAAAAACTAAAATTACTTCATACACTACCCCCATGACAATGACTGACAACAATGAATAATCAACCCGTTTACTAAGCAAACAATTACAATAGAACATTAAAAAGAATACATGGAAATAACTTACTTTGAGTATAATCCTAATCATAACTGAATATATTGAGCGTCTTTATAGGGGTATGAAGTAGTCATTCAACAGTACATATATCATCATATCACCCACTCATTCTAGCAATCACATCAATACTATACAGTTTGACTTATGAGGTATACATGATTAACTTTACAGTTCAAGGTTAATAGAACTTTGATCTCAGAATTTAAGGGGAATAGAACTATTAAAATCACATTAAATGGCTATATATCTTAACAATCAATTACTTGACTCGACAAAAATAGGTATCAAAATCAAGTTAGGTAATCTAAGAAAACATTGAACGAAGTATCCAAGATTTGGTACATACCACATCTAAAACCATTCTTAAACGTCGTCCTTGATCCATAATTTAACCAGCTGCTGGTCGGTGAAAAAGGCAAAATAGGCTACCCATGTTTCATAATAAATAAAAAGTAAAATTGAGTATGTTGTTTTATTCGATTCATTAACCTTTATACCAATAATGTTACAACGTTTCTATCATTAGCATGACCTTTATACCTTTCCCGCAACAGATTTTAATGATATGTAACTATTATCTTTAAATCTCGAGAACCAGAAATCATAAACCTACATTCAAATAGATAGAATCCAAATTACATGTTGACTCAAAAAGCTCCAGCAGAACACTACAAATGACATGTGTTGGCATCCCCGTACCTTCAAAGTCCATTTTTTGTCAACTAATAAATTAGGAGATTTAAGATCACAATGAAAAATTGGAGGACAAATACAATGAAGATAATTGATTCCCTTTACCTATAACATACATATCCAGTCAGTATGTTTTCACGGTTCAAATCATATTTGACTCTTAACATAAAAAAGAGAATCGTCAAAATCACAAACAAAACTATAATTTCTAGCAATTACTCATTCAACGACTACACGTATGAGGTACAAAGCAATCACTCACTCATTCTAGCAATCACATCAATACTATACAGTTTGACTTATGACTTATGAGTTATTCAAGTACATGTGCAATGCTTAAAAAACAATATTACAATACAAAAATAAAGCTGACGTGAAGAGATTACAGCAAGAAGTACTAACCGATCTGTGCCACTCTGCACAATGTAATGTCCCAAAGGAGCCTAAAATGCATAGTAAAAGTTAGCCACTTTCAGCTACATTAAGCATATCATGAACAAAATAATAACCAACAGGAGTCATAAACACATACCAACACCGATACGCCCCTTGATTTGTTCTGTGAAAAAAAAATTAGATAGATTTTATAGGGAATTTAAAAAATATAAATGATTTGTTCTTATCACAACTGAAAATTAATATTAAAAACTTACTTTTTTAATTGAGAAAAAAATATCCTTCCTCAAAATATAATCCGGAAAAATCGTTGCTGGAAGTATTGATGATACTGGCGGGTCAGGGTTCACGAACCCAAATTGGGTTTGGGTAAATAAGTTAATAGCCGAAGCTTGTGGTATAATCGCAAAAACTAAAATTACTTCATACACTACCCCCCATGACAATGACTGTCCGCAATAAATAATCAACCCGTTTACCAAGCAAACAATTACAATAGAACATTAAAAAGAATACATGGAAATAACTTACTTTGAGTATAATCCTAATCATAACTGAATATATTGTGATAAGATCAAATCGATTTATATAAATTGATTATTTACTTACTTCGAATATAATCCGAACCATAGCTCCAAAAATTCATGGTGGAGGTGCGGGTTTGGGGTATAAACATCAAACCCAGAATCATAATCAGTATTACCCTAAACATTAAACCCAAAATTGTCATTTTTATCTTGAGATTGGGTTAGGGCTTAGGATGAGGGAGATACATGTTTTATAAACTAGGGAAAATTAGAAGGATGGGGATTTGTGAAAAATGAAAGGGTCCGAGTTTTAATGATTTAACAGATTATAAATATTATCTTGAGATTGGGTTAGGGTTTTGGATTAAAGGAAAAATGTGTTTTATGAATTGGGGAAGAATAAATATACTCAAGATTCAAGAATAGTATCTGCAAATGTGTGTTTTTCTTATGATAGTTGCAGGGGTTTGGGTTCGTGAATGATGATGGAGATTGGAGAGTATAGGGTGGGTTACAACTTTGGTGGCCCGAATTTTATGTGGCTTCTCTTATAAGCTTTGGTTACTTCCTAAATTATTGTTAAATTCAAATTTTTATGTAAAATGACAAATTTAGACACTCTTAAATTTCAGCATTCTTTTTTATAGGGGTATTGAGCGTCTTTTTAAACTGCTGTATATTGGAATATATAGAAGGCTAATTCTACTTGTAACCATACATCCCATGCATTTGGGAAACGGATAAAATTACCAACTAAGCTTGGATCCATTGAGTTGATTAGCCAGTCTTTCACGGTAGAATCTTCGGTCTTCCATTTCTTGTATGGTGGGTCGGTAAGAGGCGGTGGCTTTAGACTCTCGTTAATGTAACACGTCTTGTCTTTGCTTGAAAGATGCATTTTTGTCATCTGACACCAAAGACCATAGTTTTGACCATTCAGTTTGATAGTAATGGGAGGAATGCCTCCCTTATGGTGTGTAATTATCTCTGAAGACGTTTGAAATGTTGACACTGGTTGGCAAAGAAGTTAGGCTAAGCGATCTAGTAGAGTAGGTGTTATGAGGTTTGATGTTTATGGTTTTGTTTTGTTTGGAGATAAAGGTGGCATGCCTATCATTTTGTTTACTGATAAAAAATAACCTTAGCTCTGGTACCATGTCATGATCTGATAAGTAAGAAAACTTAAAGACTCCCATCAATCCTTTCTTTTGTATTGATTCTTTTTAATTTTTCTTTTAATTACAATAGACTCATTGTGCTCTCTATTTAAAGAGAAGAATGAAGAGTTATACCTTTTTGGCACCTCTAAACATCCAGCACACATTCCATTCTTAACAAGTTAATAAATAAAATGATTTCTAACCTCAAGAACATCATCGACATTTTTTTGGCTTTTTATTTCCTCCATTTCTTTCTTTCTAACTAATTTATAAGATGAATTAAGAAATTATGGTTGTTTATATAAGCAATGGAAAAGACCATTGCCGTATATAGTTTATTAAGTTTCAACTCCACATCATGCTTATATGCTTTATGTAAATAAATGCTTTCCTTCAATAAAATTGAAACTACAATTTTTTTGAATACAATTGATTAAATGCTTGCCTTGAATAGATTGGTTAGACATTTCAGCTGAAACATAAATTGAGAAGGTACTTAATATCGGTTAAATGTTTTGTTTGAATACAAAATTTAACTGTTGATTGAGTTGAAACTACAATGAATTAAAGATGCAAACATTGTAGTTTCAACTCAATAAATAGTTGCCATGTTTACTCTTTAATTGCTTTTGTAATTCAATTTTCAACTTCTCTACCTTCCAACCTTTACAACATTTCCTATAGAAGAAAGACAAACAAGAGGGACCAAGGCATCACATAAAGCATAATATAGGTTTCATTATGTAAATATTTTAGAAAGTTGTTAGTTCAGTTAGTTCCCTCTTGTATATAATCTCTTTTTGTAACAACAATTCACATAGAATCAATTCAATTCATCATTTTCACCTCTTTCATTTCATTACTTATCATGGTATCAGAGCCAATACGGGCTTTGTTGCTTAAATCCTCATCATCTTAATCACAACATCATTGTTAATCATTTCATTTAGGGTTAAATTCATGTTCTTATGATTGATTCTAGTGTTTTTTATTCATTTGGTGTTGTAATTATGTTGAATAACTGATTAATTATGTAAAAAACCAGTTTTCCCCAAATTTTGTGATCAAGTTTTGACCTAATTTAAATGGCATCTTAATCCAATCGCACAAATTCCATAAATACGCAACTAAATCCTCGATTGATTAAAGATCCTTTGAATCTACATCCTTCTGAAGGTCTACGTTCGTTAGTGGTACATGAAAATTGGTAGGGGCTCAGAATTTTCGTTCGTAGAAAAGATCAATAGAGATTGGCTTATCAACCAAGAGGATGTTGGGGTTTGTAAGAGGGACTGTTATCAGGATGAATGATCTGATTCAAACTAAACTTTAAGACTGTTAGCATTAAAATATGTTGACTAAAACAAAATTACATTAAGTCGTGTCGGTTATGAATTAGGACAATAAATGTGTTGACTTGAAACGTTATGATAGTTAGGAAACCGATACAAGGACTATAAATACCCCCTCCATACTTCCATGGAGGGGTGAGGATTCATTTGTAACATCTCAATAGGGGTGTATGTGTGTGTTTTCTCTCTCCTATCACACACACACATCTTTCCTTTTCTCTCATTAATCTAATATGGCTTACATTCTCTTTAATCCTCCGGATCATTATGTTTTAGGCTAGAATCTCATGGGTAACATTTGGCATCAGAGCCTAGGAGTATTTCGTGTTCGTTGTTTGCTGATTTGGTGCGGTGTTCGTGGCTTATTTCTTCCTTTCGTGGTTTATTTTTAAGTCACGAGCCACGGTATGGTTTGGTTCAAGTTTATTATAGCAAAAAGCCACAAACTTTCTTCCCAATTCATGTTTGTGCTTGTTTGTTATCTATTTCGTAGCTTATTATGTGCTTAAACAGATTATCTGATCGGCTTATTTTTAGGTTTCGGGTTGATGCTAGCGACATCAAAACAAACACAACACTTAATGCTAAAACGATCATTAAGGATTCACTAAAACTTCAAAATGGCTATAGATTTGGAATTCAATGACAAGTGATCACGAAGTTGATTTGGTATCCCTTATTTAAGATTGAAATGGGTTTCACGAAGTCATCTACTTATTTCATCATCGAGACTTTCTTCTACTTTCTACCCCTTTTCTTCAAACCTACTCTATCGATCGATGACTTGCTTGAACATATACAACTTATGATTGAGACTTGAATTATCTAGTTTCCAGTAGTCGGGTGGTTTGTTGAAGACCTGGTTAACTATCACTTTAAGGAGTTACATTGTAGTGCTCAGTGTCACACGCAGATGCAGATGTGGATGTTCAAGAGGTGTGGTATTTCTAATACTTTTCTGGTTGGGTATAGGGTACTAAGAGATTTAATCTTGCATCGTTCTTCAATCAACAACAGTGCAAGCTTAAGTAACAAATTTGAGGAATTTTACTTCATTGTCAAGTTTGGTATATCGAGTTTACTTCACCAAGTGGTCACAGCATTAGCCGACAAAATATAAGGTTGGTAAGTTAGCTAGAGAGTTCAAGGTTGAGATGTAATCAGCAATTCTCATAAGATATTATGTGTTTTTATGTCTTGCAGGTACAAAGGTTTGAAAATGAAGCAAAAATGGTGAATTTCGGGTGAGTTTCGATGACGTTTTCATGTTTATCGAGATTCAAACGTAGTCGTACAAATTCTCTGAGCACTCCATTGGAAAGAGCATGAAATTACGAGTTCATCAGTACCTTACTTCCCTTTTGAACCTTTCTCATTTTGAACCGGTTAATATCGTTTTGAACCTTTTATTAAAATAAACCTGGTTCATAATAAAAAGCCCTTAAATATAATTTATTTGCTTATATATAATGATAGTTAAGTCTAGCATAGTTGGACCTGGTGACTCTCTTGAGCCTTTGCTCGGGACATCCCGGGTTCGACTCGGGCTTGGCTATATCTGGGATTATCCACATCAACACCACGTGGATGCCATGTGGGCACACGTGGCTGCCACAATAACGATGACTTAGCATGTGGGTCCCATATCTGACACGTGGAAATGGCTAACCAATGACAGTCTGCCACGTGGTAGCTGACATGTCTGACAGTGTAGGTGTACGAGGTACGAGGTTCGCCGCCTAAGGCAATCATTGGTGCTGAGGTATGAGGTTAAGGAAATGATAAGGTCCGAGGTTGGGAACCAATGAGAGCACACCACGTGTCTAAAACGCGTCAGCTGCAAAGGTTCTAGAAAGGGGTATCCCACCTTCAAGGAAATTCCCTCATACGCTCCTCTAGTGTGAAAAGACAAGAATGCCCCTAGTTATTAGGCTATAAAAGGTCACCAGATGCAGAGTTATGTGTGTGTAGTTTTAGTTAGAAAAAAATATTATAGCCTATTTTAGTTGTTACTTTTTAGCTTATTATGTTTTATTGTAAAAAGCTGTTTCTAGCTTATTAGCTTATTGTAATCAGAATCGTTAAGCTTATTAATGAAGATGTCTTTGATGGAAAATACTTGAGCTTAATATCTTCTCCTAATCATCTTTTTCTTTTCTTATTTACCAGTTTTTGATTGTCTTTGCTTATCGAATAAGCTAATCTGGCTTATTTCAAGGATTTGAGATCCGAGCTTATTTTGGATAAGTTCTTCTATATAGCTTATCTAAATAAGTTAGACTAGATCTAGTTTATTAGTTAATTTTTTTATAAAATCTATTAAGCTTATTTCCTTTCTCGGTCTCCTTTTCTTTCTAGCTCGGTTCGAAAACATAATAAGGGTGCAACGATTTATAAAAATTAGCTTATTTATAAGCTTTAGTTACCCTTTCATTTCGAGAGCTTGTAGGATAGTTTATGTTTGTTGGCTTCGAATGATTTTAAAAAGATTTCTAATAGATTTATAAGTTTTGTTTCGAATAAAAGGTTTGATTCTAGTAGCTTATTTTGGTTTATTATTTGAACTTAGAGCTTATTCTGTAACACCCCCAAAATTTCAACAACGCAGCGGAATACCACTATGGGGTGCTACTTCATAATACACAGCGCTAGATACAAGAGAACGACCTCTAGGTGTCGTTTGAAAAATAACATTGTTGATTTAATCAAAATCTGAATTTAATATAACATTTGTCCCATAATTGCATCACAATGAAAAGCTTGAATGTATAGACTCCAATGCACTTCAAGAAATCCGAGCATATAATTTACCTGAGAAAAACATGCTTAAAACGGTCAACATAAAGTTGGTGAGTTCATAGGTTAGTTTAAATATGAATGTAAGTTTCAAACAAATATATTTACCCACTGTGTCATCACAGTACCATGTAAAACGTTTATAAAATATGCGCGACACATTTTATGTCACCAAAAGTACCAATCTTATCCCAAAGATTTATAAAGAATGCATGACTGAATTAATGTCACCAAAAGTACCAATCCTATCCCAAGGATTTTATAAATAATGCATGACTAATTTAATGTCACCAAAAGTACAAATCTTATTCCAAAATTTTATAAATAATGCATGACCAATTTAATGTCACCAAAATGTATCCTGGGCACCTCATGCCTATCGATTTCCTGAAAATAATATATATAAGGTAGGACCGCAAGAATTTTCTCGTGATAATACAACAAATGCAGACATCACAAAACCAGATTACTGTTACATTAAGCTCATGACACTGAAGCTCGACATATTATAGTTATTTTAGCAATTTTTACCCATACAGATGTTGTAACCCGCAACATCCAAAACTGACCTGTTATAATGTCTGTTCCTGGTGATCGCGAATCACCGGAACGGGGGTTGTCAAACCCGATAGATCTATCTTATAACACTCGCGCTTCCAAACCAGGAATTAACAGTTCATAATAAGTGGGCTTAAGGGGGTTATTATTTCTACTTAGGCACACACGTAATCAATATAAAACTTCCACTTGCGTCTAATTTGTAAAACAAAGTATGTTTTCACCCAAAACTTGTATATCAATATAATTGTCTTACCCTCCGAGTAATAAACAGTTCATGCAATTTATACTAATGCAAAATCGTAAGATATGTGAATGAGTTTGTAACAAATCATGTAAATATGAGTTTGTAAATATTCATGTAAACACGTATGTAATCGACCATGTAATTGAATTTGCAAACAATTTAGCAACAAGCATGTTCTCACCCCAATAGTTATAAAGCATATGAAAACAAGTAAAACAGGAGGCTATAAACTCACATTGATTAAAGACCAGGGGGGGGGGGGGGGGGGGGGGGGGGATAAAAAAAAAAAAAAAAAGGGGGGGGGGGGGGGGGGGGGGGGGGGGGTCGATCAATTAATCCAAATAAATCATAACCGAATCTGCAACGATCTCGACCACAACCTATAATTAAGTCGTTTGATTAATACACGTATTAAATACGATCAACGATGCGTACATCGTTACTACGAAATCATACATATTTTTATATGTATACATACGTACATACATGTGATGAGAAATCCACTTGCGCGTCTTTAAACCTTAACCCTTAGTATATTATATGTATATATACTATTTTCCGTCAAATCATAACTTATCTCGAATATTTACAGTAAGTTACTATTTTTAGACTCTCCGTTATTAGAACCGAACAATAGTCTTAAAACTCTAAAAGAAATCATATATATAACTGACCTTATTTACATTACTCAATATCATACTTATAAGTAATAAATATATAATTACACATATGAGCGACTTATATACGATTGCCCTTATAGATTTGACCCTATATCTCAAATTAAAACTGATAATCCACGCGGCAAGTAAAATGTCAGTCATTACGAACAACTTTCGTGTTTCGCCGGAAGGCTGAAACGGACTCGAAAGTGCTCAAATCGTTTAATTAATAGATCTGTCAGATTTAATATATTAAAAATAACTTATTTTCTATTAAAGTGTATATTCCGATTTCACTCCAGTTTCTTTGTTATTGAGAGTTAAAAGTCCCATTTTATGTCTAAACGTCCATAAAAATATAATTTATTATATTTTGTAAACCAAAATCGATCTTTTCAAAATCTCGAATCTCGAATCCCATGTTCCGTTTTTTGCTCTTAATTATTCGTTACAAAATGCGCCAAAGTCCGTTTTTAGTTCAACTCTCGTCTAAACTATATCTGGTATCTCCTATACATTATTATCAATCCCGTTTTAAGTATTAATATCATATTTTACTTAGACGTCGCCAGTTTAAACAGATTTCATCACATATAAATTAAATCGATAATATAACGAAATAATCGAATTACTTTTAAACTAAACGCACCCTTTTTTGTTGTCACAATATCAAACGCACCCATTTCCCATGTCAACACAATCAAACGCGACACTCCCGGTTGTTAACCCACAACTAACCAAACCCGAAATCCCGGTTGTCCCCGACTGTCTCGCAGCCAACCCGACACCCCTTGGTGGCGGCTACCATAAACCAAACGCACCCGATGTGGGTGGTTAACCCATACGTGCCCTTCCCCCGGCTGTCCTGAGCCAATCCAAACCAAATCAAATCAAACAACCAAACAACCAAACACACCCTTCGGGTGGTTGTTTTACACACGAACCAAACAACCCTTTGGTGCTTACCACTAACCTGACATCCCCCCTCCCTTGGCTGTGGACGACAGCCAAATTCACCCTTGGTGCTTACCCCGACCCATACGCACCCTTGTGCATTATTATGAAAACCAACCAGACCTGCTGCGAGGCAAACCAAACGCACCCCTTATGTGGTGATAGCCACATAAACAAACGCACCATACGGTGGCTGTGGTGGTGGCGTGGGTTCGGTGGTGGTGGATGCGTGTGGCAGCGAGTGGGTGTGGGGATCGGATAGATCCGGTGGTAAGGATTCTTTTTGGATTCGGCCGGAAAAGTCCGCCGGAAAACTTTTTCGGCGGCGGCAGTGGTGGCCTGATAATGAGGAGGGAGAGAGAGATGTATAAGTGTGTCTGTTTTTATATAAATGAAAAATGTATAAAACTTTTATATATATATAAAAGTTTTAAAATGAAATAGAAAATTTATAATAGTATAGGGTGGGTTATGTAAATATTTCACAGGGACCATATGTGTAATTGTTGAGAAAACTTTTATAATATATTGGTTCGGGACTCATTTGAGCGACTTAACGGACGATTCAAATCTTGAAACTTGCGCCATTGTTTTCCAAATCATTTTTCTGATAAAAATGAGTATTTACTTGATAATATTTTATATATATTTTTATAACATTTATAAAATATTCGTTATTTATTTGGTGAACCGGTTACGTCTCGTCCGAAAGTAAAACTAGGAATAAATTTCTAACCCGTATATTCACGTTATCAACAAAAGTTTTCGAATAAAATGATGACTAACTTATTAAATATTTTTATTTAATAAAAAGCGTTAATTAAATATAATTTAATTATTTTCTCGTTTCTAAATCTTGCGAGGGCATTTCAGTCACTTTCTGACTGTTTTCAGGTCTCGGTCAAAACTGAAAAGTTGTCAGGAATGTCGTTTTACATTAAATTGCTTTAGAGTCCGAGTCGTGAAAATGTGATTTAGACGGTTGTTTCTGTAAGTCGAGCCAGACCTGAAAAGTCAAAGGGAAAAATAGTTATTAAAAATTTCGAAAATTGCCGGATGTTACAGTACCTACCCGTTAAAGAAATCTCGTCTCGAGATTAAATTTGTGTTATCCGCTTAGTGTGACTAGGAACAAGACTTAAGATTTACTAGGCGAGTTGAACATGACGCTGATAACTTTATTCAGCAATAACTTTATTCAGCAATATCTGATGTTTCAACATCTCTTAATATACATAAATTTCAGCTAGGTTGACCAGGATATCCAATCCATTAGAAATAGGTATCTTAGGGAAATATCATGACAAGATTTATTGTTGGTATAAATGCTTTTTAAAGAAAGCCTCTTAATGGTGAACACATCAAAGGAAAAAGTGTAGTCGCGTGGTTATGTCTATATAAGGTTATAAATGTCTTAAGGCAGAGTCTCGTTTCTGCTATTCTGTAATGTTCGATGATTAATAACGGATGAGGCTAAAGGATGTAAGTATCCAACTTACTTAGCAGTACTAAATAGTATCATGACTTAAATTGGTGTACTATTGGTCTACAATAAATAATTCAACTGATTACTATATCGACATATGCTTATCTCGTTTAAGAGGGTTTCATCACCTAGTTGATAAGGTTTGTATAATCTGGGATCACTCCAGGACCCAACAACAACAACCATAACGACAATAACCGTAATAGACGATGATGGAAAATATTGTAATTAGTCTGCTAGTTCGAGATTAAACTAAGTCTGCTAGCTCAAAAGTGTAACAAGTCTGCTAGCTCCGCAAATAGTTCGTGATTGTAAGGATTCGTAACGGCAAAATTTATTAACTCTAAAAGAAGCTCGCGTAGTTCAAATAAGGCCGTGAGATTTTTGCTGAGTGGTATGACACCATTGTGTTTCTAAATCCTCCTGACGAATTCCGGTGGTTATCGTGTTCGAGTTCATACTCGTGTCACATTGGATACCATTAAGCCCACTCATTTATAATTTCTTATTTACATAAAGAAGCGTCTAAATTTATGTAAGTAAGAAATGATAAACTTATGGTCGTTATATTTTAACTTATTATTTTAAATCAGAGCGTGGTCCCAATCCATTTAAATAAGGAGATTATAAATCATCCTACCTAATAATTTCCGATGCAATACGCGTACTCACACAACCTTCAAAGTAGTGAATGACATGATGATGCATGTGCTCATATGAGTATGAGACGAGTGTTTAAAACTCGTCTTCGGAGACGGGAATTAAAACAATCAGAGAAAATCAACATAGCGTTCATAATAATTTATGAGTATACAGTTATAGTAATTAAGACGAATGTCTTATGAACGAGTCACCACAGCAATTATCGTATCAATCCTCCTATTACAAGTCCCGCCCATACAAGACTTGTAATACTTAGATTCATATATAATTCCGTGCAAACTAAAACTGTGACGGGTTTTGTTAACATAGCAATTATCGTATCAATCCTCATATTACAAGTCCCGCCCATACAAGACTTGTAATACTTAGATTCATACATAATTCCATGTAAACAAAATTATGACGGCCTCCGTGTAATATGATATTGTATAAATTTATAAAGAAAATAATATTCTTAAAGACCATTGTTTAACTTACAATGTCTGAGAACGAAGTGAGACCATTGCGCAACTCACAATGTCTAAGGCGTAATTTAAGACCATTGTGCAAACTCACAATGTCTGAGGAGTAAATTGAGACCATTGTGCAACCTACAATGTCTGAAGTGTATGATCCAGTATTTATATAAGTAACTTTTATATAAACCAAGCGTAAAATAATTGCAAGAGAAGGTAACTGTATATACATACATACATACACACACATATATATATATATATATATATATATATATATATATATATATATGATATATAATATATAAAAAAGTCACGTAAGCACGTAAGTATGTAATGCAAGTAGTTAAGCAAGTAGTGTGTATGCTCATTGAAAAAGTTTGATGTGATGCAATATTTGTGAAAACAGTTATAGTCTAGGGTAAAATATGCAACCTAGTTCTCTATAACCAGTGCTCTATACCCAATCTGTAACAACAGCACCCCTAAAATTTCAAAAAACAACATGCAGCGGAATACACTTATGGGGTGCTACTCATAATACCACAACGCCTAGATACAAAGAGAAACGACCACTCATGTGTCGTTTGAAAAATAAATTGATGTATTTAATCATAATCTGAATATTAATATATACATTTGTCCCATAATTGCCTCACAATGAACAAGCTTGAATGTAAAGACTCCAATGCACTTCAAGAAATCCAGCATATAATTTACCTAAAAAACATGCTAAAACGGTTCAAATATAAAGTTGGTGAGTATCATAGGTTATTTAAAAATGAATGTAAGTTTCAAACAAACTAAATTTACCCACTGTGTCATCACAGTAACCATGTAAAACGTTATCAAATATGGCACGACACATTTTATGTCCACCAAAGTACCAATCCCTTATCCCCAAAGATTTATAAAGAATAGCATGACTGATTTAATATCACCAAAAGGGCCAATCCTATCCCATGGATTTTATAAATAAATGCATGCCTATCTTTAATGTCACCCAAAAGTACAAATCATATTCCAAAACTTTATAAATAATAGCATGACCAAATTTAAATGTCAACCAAAATGTATCCCTAGGAACACATGTTGCCTATCGATATCCTGAAAATAAAATGTATAAGGTAGGAACCGCAAGAATTTTCCCCGTGATAATGCAACCAGATCAACATCACAAAACAGATTACAGTTACTCTAAGCTCATGACACTGAAGCTCGACATATTATAGCTATTTTAGCAATTTTTGCCCATACAAATGTTGTAACCCGCAACATCCAAAACCGACCTGTTATAATGTTCTTTCTCGGTGATCGCGAATCACCAAAACGGGGGTTGTCAAACCCGATAGATCTATCTTATAACACTCGCGCTTCCAAACTAGGAATTAACATTTCATAATAAGTGGGCTTAAGGGGGTTATTATTTCTACTTAGGCACACACGTAATCAATATAAAACTTTCACTTGCGTCCAATTTTTAAAACAAAGTATGTTTTCACCCAAAACTTGTATATCAATATAATTGTGTTACCCTCCGAGTAATAAATAGTTCATGCAATTTATGCTAATCCAAAATCATAAGATATGTAAATGAGTTTGTAACAAATTATGTAAATATGAGTTTGTAAATATTCATGTAAACACGTATGTAATCGACCATGTAATTGAATTTGCAAACAATTTAGCAACAAGCATGTTCTCACCCTAAAAGTTATAAAGCGTATGAAAACAAGTAAAACAGGGGGCTATACAGAAAAGTTGGAACCTCGTACGGATGGAACCCTATGCCTCAATGGCAGGAGTTGGTTACCTTGTTATGGCGATTTGCGGACTGTGATCATGCACGAGTCCCACAAATCGAAGTATTCTATCCATCCAGGTTCCGAGAAAATGTATCAAGACGTAAAGAAGCTATATTGGTGGCCCAATATGAAAGCTGATATCGCCACCTATGTTAGCAAGTGCTTGACCTGTGCTAAGGTCAAGGCCGAACATCAGAGACAATCGGGTTTGTTGGTACAACCCGAGATACCTCAATGGAAGTGGGACAATATCACGATGGATTTTGTCACAAAGCTTCCTAAGTCATCACAAGGGTATGACACCATTTGGGTAATCGTTGACCGACTTACAAAGTTCACAATCTCTATACCCATGAGGGAAACTAACCCTCTGGAGAAACTAGCGAGAATGTACTTAAAGGAAGTAGTAACGAGGCATGGAATACCGGTCTTGATTATTTATGATCGTGACCTTAGATTCGCATCAAATTTCTAGAGGTCACTTCAGAAAGCTTTGGGTACAAGTTTAGATATGAGTACGGCATATCATCCGCAAACTGACGGACAAAGCGAGAGAACCATTCAAACTCTCGAAGATATGCTTCATGCTTGCGTAATCGACTTTGGAAATGGTTGGGTTAAACATTTGCCATTGGTTGAGCTTTCATACAATAATAGTTATCATGCTAGCATTAAGGCTGCACCCTTTGAGGCACTTTACGGTCAAAAATGTCATTCGCCTATTTGTTGGGCTGAGGTTGGAGAAGTTCAACTTACCGGTCCAGAGATAGTACAGGAGACGACTGAGAAAATCATTCAAGTTAAACAAAGGATGCAACCACTCGTGATAGAAAAAAGAGCTATGATGTTTTAGGTAGGAGATAAAGTGATGCTTAAAGTTTCGCCTTGGAAAGGGGTAGTATAAAACACCCTGTGTTTTTAAGTCATTGACGACGTCGATAAATATACTATTTATTTTTAATGTTGTACGCGTTTGCTTGTGATTTCATGAATTAAGTTTAAATCGCGTAAGCTAAAAATTAGCGTTCAATGTAAATGGGCATCAAACAATTAAATGTTTACATCAAGCAAGGGTTATATAATTATTTTGAGGATAATTATTAACTTTGTTCATTTAGACTTCATTTTGATGACAAGGCTTCAGTTTGTCGAGTAACCTATAGAGAACACGAGATCGGTGAAGTTAAACGGTGAAGCGAAGCCATATCCCATTACAAGGTTTTGATGGAACTCCAAGAGGAGGTCCTGACCTGAGTTTACGGTGAACGCGGAGTCAATTTCCAGAAGAAATTACCCACATCTGTTCTCAAAGACCGCACCATCGTCAAGTACCGCGTCTTAAGCCTTGAGGACAAGGCTCATCTAACCGAGGGAGACTATAACACCTTGTGTTTTAGGACAATGTATGACGTTGATAAAGTCACTATTTATATTTAGTATTGTAACGCAATTTGTTTTTAATCAAAATCGTTAAGTTAAATCGCGTAAGCTAAAAATGATCAGTTAACGTAAACGGACATCAAGCAAATTATTGTTTACGTCAAACAAGGGTTAATTAATTATTTTGAGAATAATTATTAACATTTACATGTTATTTATCGGGATGATCGTGAAAGTGTTTACTTTCCGATAAATGACAATTAGGATTCCCGAACGAAAAAATACGTACGGCTTCAAACAAATACAAACGTTTATAACACTGATCAAAGTTTAATAAACTTTATGCAATATGTATATATACGAGTACGAATTACGTCTCAAAGTAAACATAAAATAACAAATACATACAAATACCAAACTTTACAAGTAAACTTTTTATATATAAATTTACACTTTACTTTTTTAATAAATAAACTTTTACTTACACTTTCATTTATAAATAGACAAGTAGAAGAATATTAATTATATAAAGATGAAACTGAGTGAACACATGCCCTAGGATTTTCCAATGGGAAGATTCCTATAGAGGAGACACATAAACATAAGCTTTAAAGCCCTTGTTTCCTTCCTCCCTTGTCCCCTTGAACCCACCGCCCAAGACCCCCCCTCCCTTTGATTTTCTAGTCAAACTTAGCAACTAGAAATATCTCATAACCATTCCTATATATATACATGCATGCATATGAGAAGTAACACTCTTACACTTAACAAAAATTATTTCCTTATGGGTAGGCTTATCTGCTTTCTCTCCTAGGCCGAAGAAGCCAACGCTAACATAACCATCTAAGCAAACCATACAAAGTTTTTCTACAACCTATATAACCCTTTACACATCAATCCTAAGATACACTAAAGTGTTTACAAGCCTTGGATCATCATTTGCAAGGATTAAGGAAGAAAAGGGAAGATTAGGGTTTCAAACCTAATCTAGAGTTTATAAGCTTGTAAGCTTTGGTTTTGAGTCTAAACACGGGTTTAGCACTTGTTTCTCATCACATACATTCTTGATAAGGTCTTCTTAATACCTTTATACTTTTTATTATCATGATTTTATGTGTTACATGTTAATTATGGCTAAATCACCACTTAGGACTTTTAAATATGTAAAAAGAGTTATCACTTATGTTTATGAAATTATACACTTTTTCTTATGTCATGTTGTTATATATATCATGGAAAAATGGATGTATAAGTATGTTAACATGTTGTTTAAGTATAAACATGTTTAGGTAAAAATTAGGGTTTATATGGTTACTTAATATATTACAAGTAAAAGTAATGAAATTAATTTTGTTAAACTTGTTACCATGATTTTATAAGGACAATGAATGAACTTGGACATAATTATAAGTATCACAGATGTTAAATATAGTTATTAGGGTTTCTATAATAAACTACTAAAGTAAATAATACATAGAACAAGCTCTTTATAAATATATACACTTTGATAATAAGGGGCTGTTTTAATCTAAAATTCATACAGTAGGTTTGACATTATATAAAAATTATACGTCTCATGAGGATTCCAAAATGATAAGAAACTCGAAAAACCGATTTATAACACTTTGATAATAAGGGGCTGTCTTAACTAGGTCAGGCCAAGTATTAGTTAATACTGCTAAGCAAAATCTTTCAAAAGAAGCAATATTAGTTAATACTGCCAGACCAATATATGATATAACTTTGATTACGAGATCGTACTCGAAAGAATCGATAAAAACTTGGACTATAAAAAAGAATAAACTACGACGTTTACGATAATTAAAGTTTATAAAAGTAATTTTATAAACTATGAACAGTAAAAAGTACTATTCATCAGTGGACTCAACTTTATAAAATATAATACATCTTTCAATAACAAAGACGTACTCGAAGGAATCACTAAAATCAGGATTAAAACGGATAAGTTATTACGATTACGAGTTTACGCTAATTAAAACCTAAAAACGACTAAATAGCTGTTGTGAACAGTAAAAACACTATTCATCGTAGAATATCAAAAACTTAAAAATGTAATATTTTGATCACTCGTCTTACTACGAAGACGTGGACGTAAGAAACGTGAGCAACGGACTTAAAACGACCAAATTAGGTCATTTTCACAAAAGGGTTATTTATAAACGTTTTCACTTTATAAATATTATTTCACTAAAACGATTAGTCGGTGATTAAGCTATATAGGATATCATGTGGTTATCAGAGTACTATAATACTAGGGATTTTCATAATGAGGCCTCTTCGAATGGCGTATTGACGAGTTGTTGGATTTACGATTTAAAGTGTCCTAACTCCTCGTACGTCATGTCATGACCTCTTAATTATGATAGCCCGACCGATAGTACGATGTAACTACTATAGGATTATATATAATGTTATTAATTAAAGTACTCGGTACTTATACGACCTATATTGAATTAGGATGCATTCGAGAATAATCGTGAAGCATTCCCACACTTGATATATATTATCAGATCAATCACTTAAGGTGAGTTCATAGCCCCACCTTTTTACAATTTTACTGATTTACTATTATTTGGGGTGGAAACATGCTTTGTTTTATAAATTGGACGCAAGTGTTTAAAGTATATTGATTATGTGTTTGCCTAAGTAGCGATAACCCTCCCCGTTTGGGTGATTAGCTATCACCGGGAACGAACGTTGACCATGTCGGATTTAGATGTTACGGGTTACAACATCTGTACGGGCAAAATAACTGCTAAAATAGCAAATATAGGTTGAGCTTCAGTGTCATGAGCTTAGTGCAACAGTAATCTGGTTTTTAGATTGTTTGCATATGTTGTAGCATCACGAGGAAAGTCTTGCGGTCCTGCATAATTTAAATACATAAACCTATGAATTCACCAACATTTTTGTTGACGTTTTAAGCAATGTTTTCAAGAGGTCAATAGGCATAAGGTGCCAGGGATGCATTGGATTACATTTTGGATAGCACGCTTAAAGATTTATGTGCATCATATTTTGGGAAATGTATTGTCAACTTTTGTAGTATTAAACAAGGAACAAGTAAAGCTTTATGTTTTGGTATTATGTCTTTTAATTAAATCCAATGTATCAGTTTAAACGACTTTTTGTGTCGTTCTTATATTATCTTGTGCTATTGATCATTGAAGTAACATGCCCACGATCCTTATTCCGCTGCGACCATTTTGGAGGTGTTACAGATTGGTATTAAGAGCCTAGGTTATAGAGAACCAGGTCAAATGTTTTGCTGGACTATAACCATTTTCAAACATTGCATACGTACAAAAGGGTTTTTACGGGATATTCATATACTAGTTGTTGCATTAGTCGGTTAGACTAGATACATGCATAATTGATATACGTATTTATAATATATTACGTATATAAGGATAAGAGTCTTATATTAATATACTTACATAAGTTATGTCGGATTCGGAAGATTCTACAGTTACGTACACTATGATATCCAGTTCGTATGAGGACCCATCAGACATGGGGTCACCAGGAGTCGAGGGACCTATTTTTCAGGCTCACCCGTCTCTCGATTACGTGCCTGGCCCTGAGGAGCCAGAGCAGGCACCACCTTCACCTATTTACATACCATTTGTTCCGGAGCCTGTTTACCCGGAGTTCTTACTTGTGGACGATGAGGTATTCTCGGCTAAGGAGCAACCAATGCCTGCTGCTGACTCACCTACTCATCAGTCACCAGGGTATATACCAGAGTCCGACCCTGAGGAGGACCCAGAGGAGGATGATAAGGAAGATCCTGAGGAGGATCTAGCCGACTATCCTGCTGACAGAGGAGACGACAGGGATGATGAGGAGTTATCTGATGATGACGATGATGATGATGATGCAAAGGAGGAGGAGCACTTAGCTCATGTCGACCCTGCAGCTGTTGCTTTTTCAGTTGACCAGGACCCATACCTTGCTTACCGCGTCACGGCTAGGATGTCCATCCGACCCTAGGCGTCTGCACTGTTCCTCTCTGAGGAAGTTGCTGAGAGGTTGCTTGCCTTACTTACTCCACCATTATCACCCCTCTCTCTATACTCATCACCACTCCCTCAGATACCCTCTCTGCCATTACCTATACCATCACCACCACCCAATAGCCCTACATATATTGAGGGATCTCTAGGATCCCGAGCTGCTGGGATAAGACAGAGAGATGCACTACCATCTCCTGTTCATGAGACTAAGATTCCTGAGATTTATTTACTGCTTCGTAAGAGGCCGTGTCGTACAGCTCCTTCCCCTGGGTACGAGGTCGGGGAGAGTTTGGCAGCAGGTGCTGCTAGGCAGGATGGACCTGCCACAGCTGGGGCGGACCTTTATGGATTTACTGATATGTTAGATTCCGCTCCAGGATGCCAGATGTCTAGTGAGTTAGGCTATGGTATTACGGATACATAGGATGACCTTGTAGGAGCCATCCAGGAGATTACACCGACCACCCTAGAGGCGGTCAATCAGAGAGTTACTAAGCTTGCTACTACTGTTGACCAGGAGGATGATATCATATATTCTTAGTTGGAGGATGCACGACATGACCGGGCTCTACTTAGAGGCTGAGTCAACATGTTGTACAGAGATAGGCCATTTCATAGACACATTGCTCTACTGATGGAGGAGGAGGCTAGAGTTTCTCATACCGCTTGGGCATAGTCGATGGATGCTTGCGACTAGGTACGTTCTAAGGGCATGTCACTTCAGACTACGGTCATGGCTCAGCAGTCAAAAAATCACTAAGTTGCGAGCAGCGGACCGTAGGAGACTGGCAGTGATTTCAGAGATGCTGGTAGCAGACCGTCGGAGATAGAAACAGTTAGTTGAGGCACTAAAGATAGTGAAGAGCCTCAAGACCTAGATGATCGAGCTTCAGAGATAGCAGGGACCTGCTAAGGGTCCTGCAGAGCCAGAGCTACCAGAGGAGGCCGGTAGTAGTTCTTAGACTTTGTTATGATTGTAGCTACTATACAGTCTATTAAGTATTATGGGTTATTCCCAGCTAGCAGACTATATAGATCTTTTGTTTTTTCTAGCTACCCTGTTTAGATCTTTTGTTCATGTATTGGCTACTTTGTAAAGCCTACTAAGTGTTACGAGTATATCTCGGCTAGTATGGCTTTAGGTTGTTTATTTTGTCTTGTAACCTAAGTGTTGTGATCGTTTTGTATTTAAACCAATCATGTATTATTTTTCCAAGTTATATATGGAAAGGATGGATTATGTTTTGTATGAAATCGAATTTATTATGAATGAATGTCGATTTGTTAATTTCAATACTGTTGTGTATTTCACCGTGTGATGTAAGTTTGTTTTAATTATTATGTATACATCAGGTTATGGTTAAGATTTTATGAAATATAACGGGTATTATGTTTCCTTGTGATTTGAAGAAAATGGCACCAATAAGGAGAACCACGAGGTTAACACCAATCACCAAAACTTCCCCACCAGTCGCAGACCCTACTACCACCACATCTGTCACCAATGCCTAACTTCAGGCCATGATCGACCAGGGTGTCACTACTGTATTGGCAGCATGTGATACAACTCGAAATGGCGATGATAGCCATACCTCGAGAATAGGTATCAGAAGGAATGAACGCGTTGTTCGGGAGTGCACTTATCAAGACTTCATGAAATGTTAACCCTTATTCTTTAGGGGCACCGAAGGAGTGGTCGACTTTACCCAATGGTTTGAGAGAATGGAAACCATGTTTCGCATAAGTAACTGCACCGTGGAGAATCAAGTAAAGTTTGCCACTTGTACTCTTATGGGAATTGCTCTAACATGGTGGAACTCACATGTTAGGACAGTGACTAATGAAGTTGCATATGCAATGACGTGGACTGACTTGAAAAAGAAGATGACAGCTAAATATTGTCCGAGGAATGAAATCAAGAAGATTGAGGCAGAAATGTGGAACCTAAAAGTAAAAGGCACCGATGTGGTAGACTACAACCAATGTTTCCAGGAACTAGCATTGCTGTGTGACAGGATGTTTCCTGAAGAGACTGATAAAATTGAAAGGTATGTCGGTGGGATGTCCGACCTGATTCACTCAAGTGTTGTGGCATCAAAGCCGAAAACCATGCAAGAGGCTATTGAGATGGCGACTGAACTAATGGATAGGAGAATTAACACTTTTGCTGAGAGGCAGGCAGAAAGCAAGAGGAAGTTAGAAGACACTTCCTGAAATAACCAAAACCAACAACAGAACAAAAGGCAGAACATAGGCAAGGCTTATGCTGCAGGGAACGGTGACAAGAAACCGTATGAAGGGACTAAACCCCTATGTCCCAAGTGTAACTTCAACCACTACAGTCCTTGTACACCAACGTGCAATAACTGCAAGCAGATTGGCCACCTGTCCAGGGACTGTAGGAGCCGGCCTGCAACTGCATATAACAACAACAACAACCATAACAACAATAACAACAACAACCACAAAAACAACAATAACAACAACAACCGCAACAACAACAACCCGAGAGCCCAAGGGGCAAATACCAATGCCATCACTTGCTTAGAGTGTGGGGCCCCGGGCCACTTCAAGAAGGACTGCCCCTAGTGGAAGAACAAGAATCAGGGGAATGGTAACGATGTAGCCAAAGCTTATGCAGTAGGAGTTGCAGGGCAAAACCCAAACAACAACGTTGTGACGGGTACGTTTCTCCTAAACAACCGTTGTGCTTCCATTTTATTTGATACTGGTGCGGATAGAAGTTTTGTGTCTACTCAATTTAGTACTTTGATTAATATAACCCCCACTACATTAGATCATGGTTATAACATTGAATTAGCTGACGGTAGAATAATTTGGGTAAATACGGTATTACTGGGTTGCACGTTAAATTTTCTGAACCATCTGTTCCACGTCGACCTAATGCCTGTAGAAATGGGTACTTATGACGTCATAATTGGCATGGACTAGTTGACGAAATACCAAGCCATTATTGACTGTGCTAAGAAGATCGTTCGTATCCCCTTTGGGAGCGAAATCTTAATTTTTCATGGAGACGAAAGTAGCAATGAACACGGGACTCGATTAAACATCATCTCGTGCACCAAGACCCAGAAATATCTGCTAAAAGGATGTCACGTCTTTTTGGCACATGTTACCATCAAGGAGACTGGAGACAAGTCAAAGAAGAAGCAACTTCAAGATGTATCGATCGTCAAAGACTTCCCTGAAGTATTTCCTGAGGACTTGCTAGGTCTTCCACATACCAGACAAGTGGAATTTCACATCGATCTATTACTTGGTGCTGCACCTGTAGCACGGGCACCTTATTGATTGGCCCTATCAAAAATGAAAGAATTGGTGGATCAACTACAAGAGCTTTTCAACAAAGGCTTTATAAGACCTAGTTCGTCATTATGGGGAGCTCCAATTCTATTCATCAAGAAGAAAGATGGATTGTTGCGGATGTGCATAGATTATCGGGAACTAAACAAACTAACGGTGAAGAACCGTTATCCGCTACCAAGAATTGATGACTTATTCGATCAACTTCAAGGGTCGAGTGTCTACTCGAAGATCGACCTAAGGTCAGGTTATCACCAATTGAGGGTTCGAAAAGAAGACTGTTGATACAAAAGTTGGACGATCCTTGATTAGGTCCGAATTAGGTGTAATACGGATCCGTTAGGCTCCGATTCCTGTATCAATTAAGTCTTGATGTATGAGACCTGCGCACTAAGAAAACAAAGCACAGTTAGGCTTACCGTGGGATTGTCTCCTACGATTATCCTCCGGCATGAGAGTAAGTAATCGGTTTAGGTTTTAGTAGAAAGTTAGGGTTATGAGGGCGTACCATAGATAAGAGCTGAGGTGCCCTCTATATACTCACCAAACCCTAATGGGCTTTGTCCCATTAATTAGGTTAGTATCCGAGAGGTCTCATCGTATTTAGTAACCGCCGTTATTTAGTAACTAGAGGGCCCACCTCATAAATATGACTCATTCGTAATGGGTGTTCTAGATACCACGTGTGCGCTAGTTGGGCCTCATAGGCCTAAATCCCCGTCGTGATAGCCCATTTACCATGGGCTTCCCCATAGGTAGTACCATTTGGGCCTTGGAAGCCCGTATTGATGTCGCTATGGCCCATTCATCATGGGCTTGGGTATAAGTACTATTCGTGGGTCAGGTTCATGACCCGAGGTTGGACTATACGTCATCATGTCCCCCCAGTCTAGTATGCGCTTGGTAAGACCGCGGATGCTAGACTACAAAATAGTCGCGGTAAATATCCCTGGATGCGTATTGTGGAAGAAACAAGAAATTGTCCCGCCCAAAACAATGAATCTGGTCAACTTGAGTCACAAAAATGCCTCTTCGGAATTCATGAGAAGGTAGCTAGAACATAGCATATACGTTTCACCCCTACCACACGATTAGGACAAGTAGGGGACACGTGTTCCTCATCCGGTCATCGTGTCAGTAACAACTTGCCCTATATAAGGGTTCGCCTCCATTTCACTGTTATTGCCACACTAAAAAAAAATCTATTCCACCACCATTGATAAAGCTTCCATTAATCAGCAAAAAATCAGACACAGGTAATACGCACGTGCGCATCCAAACCCTTGCTTCGCAGATCATGGTGTTGCAACTTACTGATTTCACATCAGAAATAACAGATGAGGAACTTCGTGAGTTCACATCTGAGTATTATATCCCATTCACATTGCACCCGGTAGTGCCGGCTGCGAATGCGAGTATAGCAGATTTCCCAGAGGGGAAGGTTGGGGTATACACATAGTTCTTTGAGTTTGCCAATCAACGTGTACCCCTCTCGTTGTTTATGTGTAACGTCCTGAATTATTATCGTCTTCATATTTCCCAATTGCACTGCATAGGCGCGGCAAAAATAACCAATTTCGAGGTTAATTGCCGCCTATTGGCAATTAATCCCACGGTCCATTTGTTTCGCGCCTTCTATCACACTTCTTGGTCAAACGGATGGGTATCGTTTTCCGAGCGCGCCGGGCGTTTGCAGTGCTATACCAAAAAATTAGATGCGCTAAGGCATTGGAGGGAGATGTTCTTCTAGGTAGATGATGCGATGTTTCCCTAGGACTTCGCATTCTATACTCAGGGGTCATTGCCGAGGGATGAGCGTCCACCCCCCGGGTCGGATAGTATGGAGGATGCGGAACTCATAAATGAGAACCGTATCCCTATCAACGCATACTCAGAAGCCTTTCTATGCCACATGGGCATTAGTCATAATTATTTCCAAAGCCCTGAGGAAGTGCCAACGTTTATAGGCGACGACAGCAAGGGTGGGTGCTTGTCCTTCCTTCTCCCTCGCTTAGTAGTGTCAGTGCTCTTTCTTATTTAAGCTTTTGTAACCATTTGTTTTTTGGTTGTTGTTTTGTGTTGCACAGAAATGGATTTGTTTAGCGTGGTTCATTTGAGTAAGCCCAAGCAGGTGACCGAGGGGGTGCGCCCTTTAAGAGATGGTGAGGAGCCGCTGTTGGAAAGTACTGCAGGCGCACAATGGAACTTGTGCTGGAGCAACCAGAGGTTGAGAGTACTGATGTATTAGCACCCACACCACTGCGCAGCGTACCAGGTGCAACTGTGGAGCCCCCTAGGCTAGACGCAACAAGCGTTGGTTCTTCAGAGGATGCTGATGTGGCAGGGGCTGAAAGTGAGGCTGGAGAAGTTGATTCTGGGTTGAAACGCAAGAGGGCCACCAGTGATGATGGCGCGGGCACGTCAAAGAAGGTGCGTCATGGCAGTCTATTTGGTAGTACATCGACTGAGGAAGGAACCTCGGACATGCCACCCACGCTTGCTGCTAAGGAGGTGACCGAGACTCCTCCCCCCAAGTAAGTAATTTAGCCTTTATGTCTGTCCAGTAATAGTGTTTATTATACGAAATCATAATAAAGTAATGTGGAATCGTCATTATTGGTTGGTTGTTTGTTATTTGTGCACAGTGTCGAGGCTATTAGCGATTCCTCTGCGCCGGTGACGCATGTTGTACAGTCCTCACCCCAGACTGGTCCCTTAACTGCTGATTACATATCAAGGAGGGATCGGGAGACAGGTCCCAATGCGTTTGAGGGTATGCCAGTGGATCAGGTAATGGAGGAGTTTGATATGGTTACTGCGCAGCAAGCCGCGCTGGTGGCGCAGCTGAGAGCAAGGTTTTCTAGTGAACGCAGTCAGAGTGTACAGAAGGATGAAGAGATTCTGATGCTGAAGGCACAGTTGGCAGATGCGCAGGCTGAGGCAGAGTCTTCGAGGTCTTATGCACAGAATCTTGCCGAGGAAAAAATGGCACTGCTTGTCAATGTAGAGCAAGAGCGCACGAATTCTGTGGATTACAAGGCGAGTTGTCACTAGGTTGTGAAGTATTTGGAGGGGGGTAAGAACAACCATTTTGCTAGGCTGGAAGAGTTTCACAAAAGAGTAGAGGAGCTGTTGGAGAAGCAAGAGGAAAAGTTACGCAAACTCAGTATTAAGTATGATGAGGAGCTTTACCCTCACATGTTGTCCACTATTGCTGAGTGCAGGTGGCTCATAAGCCATGGTCTGCGCCTTGCTTCCATGGGCGCTCTGGAATCTCAGGAGGTCAAGCAGTCCTTTGGGGATGTGGTGAAGTGTCCATTGGCACGTGGTAAGGCGGAAGCGGTGGAGGAATTGCATGAAAAGAAGTTACTGACAGTGCCTGCCGCCCAGGTACCTGGATATAATGATAATGCATATGAGGAGCTAGTTGCTGCGATAGAGGTGATGAAATTGTTAGAGTTTCCTCATATTGCACAGCTAGAGCATGACCAAGATTACCCCATAGGTGTGATAATGGCGGGGTTAACCTTGGCTAGGCATGCCGCCGAGGGAGCTGAGGCCCAGCCTGATTACTTCCTTAAGCCGGACGTGGCGCAACTGCAGGTTCTTATCTTTGCCCGTCCGCGTGACATCCTTAACCCTTTTGCACTTGAGAAGGAGATTCCGTTGAAGGAGTCGCTAGAGGCCCACGCCAGAAGGCTTGCGAAGAAGAAGGGGGTGAAGGGCAAGGCAATATTATGCGGTGTTGGTGCAGCGCACATCCCCCGTTCTGATGGAGTACCAGTTAGCGTGGCGACTGTGTCATCGAGAGATAGTGGACTTCTAGGGAAGCTTGAGGAGGCAAGAGATGCTGTGTACCGAGTTAGCAGTTCAGAGCAGAGTCGTAGTCACAGCATCTAGGCTTTCTTCCCTGTGCAAACTTATCGTATTTGTGTTTGTTTACAAATTTTGTTTAATCAAACTCATGGATCTTTTGTAAAAGTTATCCTTCGGGACCTATAGTATAGGTTGTTTGTTGTTGTGGTTTGTGCGATTGTACGCACACAATATAAGTTATAAAGGTTGATAATACGTTTGTGCACCATTATTTGCCTCTGCATGAAAGATGTGCTAGTTGTCAAAGTGTTATGAACATAGTCATTACAATGTTCATGACTGCAAAATATGCTAAGTGTACATGTATGGGATGGCATTAAAATTACATGCGGCGTACTGCTAATACCATATCAAGAAGTCAAAAGTTTTGACTCCTAATTTGTTAAACGTGCACCGTGTGCGCTGCTGCGCATCCATCGTGGAATGCGCATTTAAACTTACTCCAACGTCTTAAGAGAAAGGTGTTTAACAAGGATTCATGATCCAATGTTGATGGGTTTGCAACCCTCTTACTCAACGAGTCATTTAGTTGGTTTACTCATCCTTTTCCTATCGTGGGGTTATTAGGTGCATGCACGCCGCATAGGTACATAATAATGTAACAACAATATTGATACATAAATAGATACTCACAATAAGCATGTAAAGTGAATTATGTCGCGGAGTTAGCTAGAAACCGTGACATTTAATTAATTCTTGCAAAATAAAAAAAAAACATTTGTCTTAAACAAAAACATAAGTACGCATATACCCAGTGAGCACTTCCCTAAAGATAGCATTTCTTGAGATTGCAGATATTCCGCGTGCGGGGCAACTCACGCCTATCCATGTCACGCAGCTTGTATGCTCCTTTTCCAAGTGCTTCCGTAACCTCATAGGGTCCTTCCTACTTTGGTCCCAGCTTTCCTGTGTCTTCCGCGTGGCTTGCGTCGTTAGCACGATACACGAAGTCTCCTGGTCTAAATGAGACTCCTCGAACTTTAGTGTCATAGTATCCTTTCATTTTTAGCTTTGTTTTTTCCTCACGTATGGCTGTTTGTTCGCGCCTTTTCTCCAATATGTCTAAGTCTATACGTCGCTCGTCATCATTGGTTGCGATATTGACCTTCGCGGTACGAATAGTTGGCATTCCAATTTTGGCTGGTATAACGGCTTCCGTCTTATAGACAAGAGAGAAGGGAGTGTCCCCTGTGCTAACTTTTATTGTTGTGCGATGTGCCCACAAGACATGTGACAATTCCTCTACCCACCTGCCTTTATGTCTATCCAGGCGCGCTTTGATTCCTTCGCCTAGACTTTGATTTGCGCGCTCAACCAAACCATTAGTCTGTGGGTGTTTAACCGACGCAAAACGCTGTGTAATGCTTAATCTCGTGCACCAATCTTTGAACGGGTTATCACAGAATTGCTTCCCATTGTCCGGAACTATTTCTCCAGGTAACCCAAAATGGCACACAATGTTATCCCAAACAAATTGTTTTACCTGATTCCCTGTGATTGTGGCGACCGCTTTCGCCTCGATCCATTTAGTAAAGTAGTCTATAGCCACGATAAGGAATTTCAATCCTCCCGCTGCAACAGGGAAGGGACCAGCGATGTCGATACCCCACTTGTGGAATGGCCATGGTGAGGTGATGGGTGTTAGCTCCTGTTGTGGTTGGCGCGGGATTGGTCTATGTACTTGGCAATCATTGCATTTCTTTATCATGTCGCGCGCGTCGCGGTGCATGGTGGGCCAGTAGTACCCAGACCGTAAGGCTCTTGCTACTACAGATCGTGGTCCTGAGTGCATACTGCATGAACCCGCATGAATCTCGCGGAGCACATAGTCTGCCTGAATAGGTCCGACGCATCGGAGCCATGGTTGTAGGAACGAACGTCGATAGAGGACACCATTTCGAAGTTCGAATCTCTGCGCCGTGCGGCGTATTCGCCGGGCATCCTTTTGTTCATGAGGGAGCGTGCCCTTGCTTATGAATTCGATGATAGGGGTCATCCACGTAGGATCCTGCTCTTCTATCACCGTAGATATCTCCATCTCCGAGATGGATTTGTTCTTCAAGATTTCGACCAACACCTGCTTTGATAGGTGCGCGAAGCTTGTGGATGCGATCTTACTTAAGGCATCCGCTTTTTTGTTGTCACCTCTAGGAACTTGCCTAATGGTGAATCTATCAAAGCCCTGGATTAGCGACTTGGTCTTGTCGAGGTATTGAATCATGTTGTCTTCTTTAGCCACATATTCGCCCAACACATGGTTGGCTACTAAACGGGAGTCCACATTTGCTTCTAGGTTACGTACACCCATTCGAGCTGCAATGCGTAGTCCCGCAATTAGGGCTTCGTACTCCGCCTCGTTGTTCGTGGCTGTGAATTCAAAACGCAGTGCGTAAGTGAATTCCATTCCTTCTGGGTTAGTGAGGATGAGGCCTGCGCCCGACCCATCCACGCATGACGATCCATCTGTGAATAAGATCCATGGTTCTAGGAGTTTTACTTCGCTCTGGGGGAGTACAACATCGGTTTCTGGTTTTTCGATGAGAAAATCCGCCAGTATCTATCTTTTCACTGCGGTGCGTGGTCTATAAGAGATGTTATGCTCCCCTAGCAACACGCTCCACTTTTGCAATCGCCTCGACGCATCAGGTTTGGAGATAACCTGTTTGATGGGTTGATCTGTGATTACCACTATTGGGTGCGCTTGAAAATATCGGCGCAGTCTTTTGGCGGCAAATACTAACGCCAAGATCAGCTTCTCCATTGCGTTATAGTTGATCTCCGTTTCCTTGAGTGCTTTACTTACGAAGTATACAGGTGTTTGTACGGAGTCCCTATCTGTCAGTAGTACGGCGCTAATTGCCCCATGCGTCGCGGATAAATATATTATCAACTCCTCCCCTGGTCGGGGTGCGACTAGCGTGGGAAGTGGCTATAATGATGCTTGAGCTGCGTGAAGGCCTCTTCTCTGCAGCATGTCCAACGAAGTCTCCCTCTCCGTACCTTCCTAGAAGTGTTTGAACAGGGGAGTGACTTGTCTGCTGACTTGGACAGGAACCTGTTCAAACCGGCTAGCTTCCCATTTAATGACTAGACTTCTTTCAGCGTGCGCGGTGAAGGAAGTTGGATGACAGCTTTTGTTTTTTCCGGACACGGCCTGATGCCGTCAGGTTCTATCAAGTATCCGAGGAACATGGGCCCTTCTGTACTCCAAACAGTACATTTTTTAGGATTAGCTCATATTGAATTTTTCGTAGTGCCCGAAAGTTTCTACATTGTCGCGCACAAACAACTCGCCTCCGGTGTGTGCTCTTTAAATAACAAGGGTGCATCGACATAGAATTCAGGGGCCTACTATGCCCCTTGAACGCCCGCTTTTATCAACCAGCCGCTGGTAAGGTGGCACACCCGCATACCTTAGCCAAAAGGCATCTTTGTAAAGCAATAGACACCTTGACCTGTGTGAAAGGCTGTCTTTTTCCTATCGTCATCCTTGTCCAATTGGATTTGTTGATAACCCCTTGTATGCGTCCAAGAAGCCACTTGAAGGGTACCCAGCATAAGGACTTTCCACCTTCCAGTCTATCTCCGGTAGCGGATAGCAGTCTTGTGGACATGCGTTGTTACAGGTCAGTGTAAGTCCACGCACATCCGACAGCTACCATCTCTCTTTTTGACCATGACAGGGTTGGGAGAGCCCAATCATGGTAATGACCCGTCTTCGCATGATAACCTGCCATCCACGATTTATGTACTCCCCCAGAATGGCCTTAGCGCGCACTGGAGCTTGCCCTCGCTATTTTTCTGCCTTACTGGGGAGGTATCCTTTCTGTATTTTTCAACTTGTGTTCTGTGATCATCGGGCACACCAGTCAATTGTTTTGGTTCCCATGCAAAGATATCGAGGTTGGTTGAAGAAGTGGCGCACCACAAAATCCGGCCCTAACCGAATCAGACACGACCCCAACCGATCGATACTTCTTTTGCTCATGGGTAATCGGGAAGAATCGCAACCTTCAAGTTTGTCACTTTTGGTTTGCGTGCTCTTCGAGTTCTGCGTTACGTCACATGTGACTGTGTTTGCATTCTTTAGGCGTGCGGCTGGGTGTTGTAGATGGTGAATCAGATTCCGCCGTCGACTGAATTTTATCATCCCGTGGCCGTAATAGGACCGGCAGGTCGACCGCTGAGATCCCTGTTCTCTCCCATAATACCAATTGTATGGCGATGTGATTCTGCTCACCTAAAATTCATCCAGGCTGTTGTGGATTGCTCCTCATATTGCCAACCATAACCGGAAATCGTATTTGCCCCATTGGCCATATCTTTTCTCTCCGTGAAGCCAGTCAACTAACGTCTGGCCGGGTTTAACTACTTTTCTTCAGGGCGCACCTTTGGAAGCAATGTTCGTACAGTATAGGTCTGCAGATGGCTGCCCCTATCATTGAACATTCGGTGGATGTCGTGACCCGCTGCATTTATTCTCGATGGTAAGTGCTCCACCACTGCGTTGTCCCCGCAGTTTAAAGTGGGGAAAAGAGATGCACTTCCATGCGAATTTTTTGCCTGACTTTTTTGCTTAGTTTTTTGCTGCCATGACTACACCATATAGATGGTGTCATCCTTGTCTCTAGGTGCGTCTTTCTTGCCTCTGCTCCTTTGTTTATCTTTCCCTTCCTTGATGTTCGTTCACCAGGTGATCCAATACTGCCTTCCTTTGACCAATTTGTCATTAGCTGGCGCAAGTTGTACGCACTCATTAGTAGTATGGCCCTTCTGCCTATGATACGCACATGTATCCGTTCCCCACAAGTCGTTGCTCCTCAAGAGTGCGCAATTGGTGTGGTTTTGGGAAGTTTGAACCTTCTGTTGCGATATCTCCTTTGGGGTCATTGTCAGTGGGGTGGTACTTGCCGTTCCCAACGACAAGCGCCCGCAAGGAAAATAGACCGCGACCTGCCCCAGCCCCCCCCTCCCAACCGCCGCCCCCCAACCCCCCAACCCCACGCTCGCCCCCCCCCACACGACCCCAGCGCCACCCCCAAGCCCGGGCCCGCACCCCCCAAGCCCTGCCCCTCTGGCCCGCGGTAGCTGTTGTTGCGACTGCTATCAGGCTACATATGGATATGTCATCCTGACTGGTCCTGTTACCTGTTTTTTGAAGTAGCCTTTCCTGCTGTCGCGGCGGCGGCTTCTCCTTGAATGAAGGAACCTTTGTGCGTTTCATCAATCTCATCAAAGGTTGGGAACCCTATCCTTCAACATTATTGATAAGTTTCTTCTAGGGTTATTTATTCCATTCATAAAACCTGAGATCTTGAGAATTTTCGGGGCACGCCTTGACGTGTAATGCATTCGTCTTGTATGCGTTCTATGTAGGCCGCTTGTATGACTCCTCCTTGGCGCTGTTTCACACACCCTGGCAAGCCTCGACAGGTTCTTGGCAACACTATCTTTCCTTGATAAAATTTAAGCGGAATGCCCCTTCGCAACTCTTACAAAAACCCATCAATGCTTCTCGTGGTAGTTTGCTGAACCATTCCGCGCGTTCCCCTACAAACGGGAATTAAACCATGGTGCAACCACACTGGTTGTAGCAGTTTTCAATAGTGGCCGCCGATTCGAAGATTTTTAGATGGTCGTCAGGATCACCTGTCCCATCATAAGTTTTTACGTTAGCAGGCATGCGCCTTTTCTTATCCTCCGAGAAATCGCTAATGCGTCGCGTAAATGCGTCGACCTTTTGGCGACGCCATGGGACAGACATATCTTCGTCTTCGTCTTTCTACGATAATTTGTTCTTGGTTTTCCAGTGGTCCCGTCTCCCCGCGTCCTCGTTGTCCCGAGGAGTCTTCGAGGACAGAGCCTTACACTTCTTCGCGCTTCGCGCCTGTACTGTCCCTCGGGTCCGAACTTGGAGGACTTTTACCTCGTGAGCGCCTTTGTCCAAGCCGCTGTGGACATCTCGACTGTCCGAGCCTATCACGGACGCAGATGCGCCGGTCCATTGTTTTCCATGATGTCCAAGTTCTGCAAGTTAGCCGTTTGATACCCCAAACTTTCTTCCGATCCTACCGAATAACGGGGGTCGACCGGTTATCCTTCCGCGTCTTTCCTTTTGGTGGCGCGGTGGAGATACTTCGTCCTCCGGACCGAAGTTAAGTCGGGCCTGCAGGCTCTGGCTTGATCTCTTTTTTGTTTCCTCTTGCATGAGGGCGACCAAAGTCTCGTAGTTTTGAGATACGAAATCACTCGGCGCCAGTTCAGTCGCGACCCCTTCCAGTGTGAGGTTGTCAGCCCCTAACTCGGGACCCTTGTTTCGATGGGGTGGGGGTGGTGGTTCGGTGGTATTCGTCCCTGGCACCGTTTGGGGAGGGGTGGTGAAAGCAGCACGCTGTATACCTTCCGTGCTTGTGATTGTGGCGGTTGTCTCCGGGGGCGGTCCCATCGCTGTGAAGACCAGATCATATGGCGTATTGGCGCTTCCAGAGGCCTGCTTAGAGATCTGTCTAGAGGCTTGGTCGCTCTGCTTCTTCGCCTGCGGAGTCCGCTGGGTAAAGTTTCCTTGCTTTGTCATTCTAGGTTTTGGCAGTGTTCTTAGTGTTGGGTCCCACGGATGGCGCCAATCTGTTGATACAAAAGTTGGACGATCCTTGATTAGGTCCGAATTAGGTGTAATACGGATCTGTTAGGCTCCGGTTCCTGTATCAATTAAGTCTTGATGTATGAGACCTGCGCACTAAGAAAACAAAGCACCGTTAGGCTTACCGTGGGATTGTCTCCCATGATTATCCTCCGCGGTGAGAGTAAAGTAATCGGTTTAGGTTTAGTAAAGGTTAGGGTTATGAGAAGCATACCTTTTTTTTTTCAAAGATGAGAGCCGATGTGCTCTTTATATTACTCACCAAACCCTAAGGAGCTTTGTCCCATTAAATTAGGTTAGAACCTAGGGAGGCCTCACCCACATTTATTTTAGTAACCGCCAATATTTAGTAACTAGTGGGCCCTCCTCATGATTAATGACTCGTTCGTAACGGGTTTCTAGGATACATGCGCACGTGTGCGCTAGTTTGGGCCTCTTTGGGCCTAAATCCTCTGCCGTGATAGCCCATATGGTCAATGGGCTTCTCCATAAGGCAGTACCAACTCATGGCCCTTAGAAAACCCGTATTGAATGACGCTATGAGTCCATTCATTAGGGCATGGGGTAAAAGTACTAATTCGCGGAGTCGGGATCATAAACCTGAGGTTGGACAGACGCACAATATACATATTACGTATACGTAAGATACATGAAAGCACATATAGTCACGTAAGGATCACATTACTTGTTATAGACCATACCTAGCTTATACTACCTGGTTCTCTATTAACTTGGCTTGGATACCATCTGTCAACAAACCCTTAAACGGGCCCTGGACGGAATACTGTATCTGGGGGCGTGATGGTTCAAGAATATCTCAAGTTACAAAGCATCAAAGAACACATCTAAGGGAGAAATGTTTTTTTTGAAAATAAACACCGTTGCCTTAAATTAAAATATTAATAAGTTTTACAACAAAACAATTTAAATGAATCAAGAGACCATTCGAAGCTAAATGAGTTTCAACAACGGTATTTAAAAAAGCAGTAGGTAAACACATGAAGAACATATACAGCAAAAGACTTCGCATAGGTCCAAGCAACGACACCATAGCTAAGCACCTGAAAAACAAGCTTAAAACGTCAACAAAAAGTTGATGAATTCATAGGGCTAAGTTTTACAAACGTTAATATAGTGGACCACTAAGATTATCAAAATGAAATGACAGTTATAGGAGATACAACTTCACATAAAGAGGCATTTACGTTGCGCTACGCTCATGACACCAAAGCTAATAGTGGAAAGTAGCATGTATAAAACAAGTAAAGAGTAGGGCTATGAACTCACCTTAATCAAGTAGTGAGCAATTAATTCAACGGAGATAATAACGATATCGAACGACTCTAATCGCGACCTAATTAAAAGACGCGCTTCAGAAACAGAAATAAATAAAAAAAAGTCGAATAAGACGGCTTTAAACAAAAATAGACATCCATAAGTTTTGCGGTATTAGTTTATATAGTAAAATGTGTATATTAGAAGTATATGGTTTATAGCAACGTTACTATATGTATTACGAAAGTTTTCTATTTTAGGAAAATTACTATTTTTAGAAAGTTTCTATTTTTGGAAAGTTCTAAGTTTTGGGACGTTAATATCGTCCTCTAATATACGATGATTCCATTTACCCTAAACGCATTAGTGAAACCTAAACGCCTACTTTCTAAGTCCGCCTCGCTAATAATACCAATATTTCTATTTTTAGAAGTTTCCCGTTTTAGAAATCCGACATATACTTTGTGACATTTTTAAAATTCCCTACATAATATACTAAATTATTAACTTGTTCGACTAAAATTTAAAAAGCATCAAAAAACACTCGAAAGTGTTCCGAAACACCATTTTTCTATTCCAATCATGCAGCAGTTTTTAGTATTTTCCCAAAAACGATTCCAATTTTTCATTTCGCCAAACTCTGGACCGTTTTAAATCCAGTTTTTTAGAATTTTCGTGATAGTAAAACCTATCATTGCAAAATGAGATTTCCAAAAACTACATCTTGGCTAATGAAATATTTTTAGCTCTGAAATCCTTAAAATAAATTCAAATCAGCAAGCATTATTTTCACAAACGCCTCCAAAAATCTACCCAAACTCCATAATAGTGCCTATACTAACCTAAATCCATTCACTACTAATCCAATCAACAAAACCACACTTATTCTATACCTAATCCCATCACCATATTTTTTACAACACACAATAACACTCGATCTCGCCACGACTACAAAAGAGAACAAAATACAAATGCTACACATCTTCATTAGTTATAAAATTAACTTTTTTATCTTTAAAATCATAACACAAAACATATGGATTAAAGATTTTTAAACATATCTCAAGAACATAAAGAAATCAAAGAAAAGAGTTAGGTTGACTCATAAAGATGAAGAACAAGATGTACAAACAAAGATCTTGAAAGAAAGATGAAGATCTTGATAAACCCAAAATATAAAACCAAACCCTAACTTATAAACCCTTGCAAACACTTGAAATCAAATGGAAAGCCTATCCGAGGAATACCGGTGGTGGGGGCGAGCCTGATGTATCTATGTGGAAAAGAGGAGGAGAGGTTAGTGATGCAGTGGATGTGTTGAATCTTGGTATCAGGACGTGACTTTATCTCAGGACGCTGCGTACTTGGCTGGTAAGGTAAGTGATTGATTTGTATAGTTGTGGTGGGATAACTACATAGAGTTTTGTAATCTGTATCCAAGGTAGTTATTAGTGTGAGCTCTATGAGTGATAGATGGCCAAGCGAGAAACAATATCATAATAGTCTATCACTCATTGCATCCATCTCATTTGTCAAGCTTCATGAGTACAGCAGGTACAAAAAATTGCGTAGAGATCATATACTAGCGCGCGATTGTTCGCATAACTACGATCGAGCGATTAACAGAGCTTACAACACAAATACACACACACAGCGGTTCTAGTGAGTCATTATGGGGGTGACAAGTGACTCAGCGTCGCCGAGCGCACGCTGTATGTAGGGTTGGGGTGGGGTAAGGGGGAGGCGGCCGAATAGGGTCAAAAGGGGGTGAAAGAACAAAAATTTTGTCTTTGGCTCCAAGTTGAGCTCAAATGGCTCACTAGTGGAGTTGTGGTCCAAGGGTGGCTTGTAGTGGAGAAGATAACAAATGTGTCACTTTCCTTGACTTAAGCATGCATGTGATGTAGTTTTGATTTCAAATTATTGGTTCTCTTTTTCTTTTGTTTTGCTTTGCACCAATTTATGGAGGGTATGAGGAGGACATGAAATTTGAATGTTTAAACTAGAGAGCTTATATGAAGGTTACAAATGTTTAACTATGCAAATGTGATAGGTTTCCGGGGTTCTGTTTGATCAAAAACGCTAAAAACGTAAACTCACGCCAAAAATAATAAAATCGCAAACGTAAATATTCGTAAACCACAGAATGACATAAAATGACTTTATTAATTATAATTCACGTAATTTAAGCTCAGTCTGATGTCGAAATGCTTCCGATAACATTTTTTAGTTTTTACGCGGGACAACTTCCCCGGTTAACGTTAAATTATCACGTAACTTATAAAAGTTAAAATAATGAACGAAATCGGTAAAAATATTGACCTAAAATTTACAGGGTGTCACACCAACTCATCAACAAAACTGGAAGCTTCAAATTTTACTGTGCAATTGAATAGGACAATTTGGTTTTGTCCAGTTAGTTATTTGGTATAATGAGAAAAGTTCTATGTAGAACACTATCTAATTAAAGAACAATCCACTTCATCTCAACCATCCATTTTATTTCCATCTAATGGTTTAGATTAATTCCTATTTTAATTTAATTAAAAAACCCACTGTCATCCTATTTTTTTAAAATTAAATATCTCACAAACCGTTAATCGTTACGCAAAACGAAACTGTCAGAACCCAAATAATCACTTCACTTCATTATGATGAACAAGAAATGTAAGATTGGATGATGACAAGAATTGTAGAGAGAGAAACTAGAGAAAGAGAAAGTAAAGAGAAAATAAGATGGAGGTTGATTTACTTGCGACAAAACACAAATAAACCAACAACCCTCTCTCCACCATGAGAGGGGTTAAAATACCCTAGATAGGCCGGCAATTAAAAGGCTTAGTGTGGTCGTGTGATTGAAATGGTTGGGCTCGAGTTATTACTATGGGCTTTGCGCCCCGATACACGTGACACGGTTAGAGTTACATTAAATTATCCTAATACCCTTTCTAGCCTATTACGAAACATTTAATATATGAATGACCGAGACCTTATATTCCAAATGAACGAACTTCTCGTTCGACTCAATAATTTTTTAGGACAACAAATCTCCCCTCAATTGATTTCATTATGACACACCTCTGTAAGATCGATGAGATTGTTTGTCGTTAAGCTCTGTCCTTTGTGTCTTGGTCTTTATCTTGTTGTAGGCTTTGTTCCTTTATGCTTGTGAACATTGATCTTTAGCCTTTGTCATTGTCTTTTGACTTTCTGTCCTTTGCGTCCAAGATCTTTAAATCTTTATCTTCGTCATGATCTTTCTTTGTCCACCTTGCGATGCTTGTGTCTTGACCAACAGTTCTCATACTTTGCATCAGCTTTAAAGCTTGCTACAATCTACCCCTTGATAGACTTATAACTTTGAAGGAAGATCTTGTATATCAGAGATTTGTATGGAAGTCTTTGCTTTAATTCTTGAGCTTTCCATGTATTCTTGAATCTTGATGCTTATAGTGTGTCTTTGTAGTTTGAGCATTAGCATGTGGTAATGAATCCGTCTTTAGTTGGAATAAGGCATCACCATCTCCATCTTTATGTATCCTTAAAAAAAAAAAAAATAAAAACAGTTTAGCATAAAGCGTTTAGTACGAATATGGCATGTAGCATTCGTCCAGATATTGTTAGATTAACCTTCTTCCTGTAGACCATATTACATATATAAAAATTATACCGTGATCAAGTAGATTACAAAAAGAATCTCCTTGACTGGGTTTCCAGCTCAAAGCGTAGGATTTCTACACATATGAATTAGATTTACCATGTCATGCTAGTTCTCATTACCGGAATGTCACAAATGCAGACAACAAGTTAAGTGGAATCAGGATAGATTACTCTCCTTCCTGATAAAGCCTTTAATTCATTTCTTGGTAACAAAGATTGAATCAACATTGGAATCGCACCATCGTTTCTTTCCAGTTTGACACAAGTTTGATTCATATAGAAATCACGCAAGTACCTAACCAAGAGCTTGTTTAGTGCTGGCTCAAGCAGGATTTTCCACTCATTAGTGAGACATAAGTATCACTCGGATTTACTGGCACAATCACAAGGAATAAATTTTTAGGACTCTTATAATAAATTATGAACTAAGTGGGTTTTCAACAAGTTTGTTAGAAATGAAATGTGTCCTAATAAGATGTATTTCAGATCTCTTATCGTCTAGGACTCTACCAGTGCGTTTTGTTTTAGTAATCGGAGCAGGAGCAGACTGCCACCTATTCAATATCAACTAACTTGGAGTGGAAAAGTTAATAGAATTCCGTGTGTTATCTCCGTGACAATGAACACGTTTCTTTTGAGAGAAGACCCGAAGGCTGGAGGGTTTGGCATTGCATCACTGGGTCCATGATGTCGTCTTCAATATCATCAATCAACATTGTGATTCTGACAGCATATGTATTGACCCGGTTTCTGCCTAAGTTGTGTGGAGGGCTACTTTCTTTAGACCCTTTATCCATACATTTCTTTTTAATTCTTCAACCCCTTCAATGCTTACCAAGACGTCATTACTAACACCTTGTTGTGATTGTTCCAGTGTTAGCTCAATCTTAGTCGGCAATCTTCGCCCTTAAACACATTCATCCCAACCATACCAAGGACTGTTCTTTCTAACTATGGAGTGTCCCTTGGTGTAGATCCATCCGGGTTCTGGTTGGATCTAGGACAAATACCCAACCTTACCATCCTTATGACTTCAGAATCGTCGTGAAATAAGATGTTATAGTGTATAAGATCGAACCCATTAAAACATTTTGTCGAAGAGTATCAAGCACTCTGAAGTCCATAAATCACTTATTATTTTCACAGAATCACATTTAAATACAAAGTCTCCCCATATTTTTAAATACTAATTCAACTTAGTTATTGAAATACTTTTATGATTTAAAATTAGTCCTTGAAATACCATAGGGAGAAAACTTTTTATACTTATGCATGAAATTAAGTGGAACATTAACTTGTTCCCCCTCGATTTTACATATGTTTGACATCAAAAAAATGATACCAAGTTGTAAAATGAATATAAAAATTAATGTTGCATGTTGAGCACACAATTTTGAAAGATTTATGAATCGTGACAATTGAAGAATTGGTTAAAAGATTGTCTCAATCCACCTAATCATCTTATAACAATCAATCTATTTAATAGTCGTTATTATTCCGTAGATGTTATTAAGACCTTTTATAATGTGTTGAATACATAAGAATTGTCATGTTATGATGTATCCAACAATCATTAAAACATTATTTTTCAGAAAAACCCTCTCAAACTTTGACTCATTTAAAAAATGACACCAAATGTAGAAATTAAAATTTATTTGTCTGTAAAACAAATATGAGGGATGAGTGATGAACACATAATATTTGAAAGATTTTGAATCCGCCATTGAGAAAATTCTTAAAAATTGTGTTCAATCTTTAAAAACCAAATTTAGAAGACTTCTTTTCTAATACTAAGGATAAGCGCCTTATGCGTACACTCTCCTTTGTCGATCGGTCCAATGTTGCAATCTGAGAGTGATTACAAGTCATAGAGAAAAATAGAAATGACATGTTTAAGAAAAATTAGAAATGACATGTTTTGAAAACATTTGAAACTCCTGTTCGAACTTCATTTACACGCCCGTGTCGATATTAATCAACATTTCTAGGTACGTAAATGTTATCGATTCCAAGAGACATGTCGAGAAGAATATTTTTTGAAACATTTTCTGATTTTTTGATTTTGTATTTTCTTTTTGAAATTTTATATTTTTGTATTTGGTTTTATAAAAAATATTTACATGTTGACCTCAGCATTGTTATGTGATGGTGAAATAGTAATTCCAACTCTTGTCGTGATGTAGCTGTCTTGTCTGCTGGAGGAACAACTTTTGGAACCAGCTTTGAACTTGACAGTTCATTGCTGTGGTCGTGAATTCCGAGTTCTGAACTGTTATGATCAGAAGTCATTGCTTTTTCATCAGATCAGAATTCCTTGAAGCCCTGGTTTCTGAGATATCAGTCTTTTCAGCAACCAAACTCTGAGTCCTTCCTTTTTAGGATTGAAAGATGTACCTGCACTTAAGTTAATAGTACCTACACTGACATCAAGAGTTTGTTCGCATTCATATTGGTTAGTGATATCTTCATCTGAACCATTTGTGGGATCACTGTCAACCTTGGTTGTGCTGGAGGTGAATATCTTTCCAGTAGGAATCCACTTAAGACCAACTGTCTTGAAAAGTTTACCCGTCGATTTCCACCTAAGACAAGATCTAGGAGTCATTGTTTTCTCATGGACAACGGAAGTCTTTTTGATTGAAGACCTGTGTCTTTTTGGGATCTGTCTTTCTGGTTTCTTTGCAAAACTTGTTTGCTCTACGGGTATGTATCTTTTTGTTGTCTTATTGGATGGAACCTTAGCACGTGAGTTGACTTCATTCAAGAATTTTGTTACATAAGAATCATGATTGACATTAAAGACACATTTCTGACATGTTGAGCAAACAAAATGTTTGGAGTCAGAAAAACTTCTAAATTCCTAGAGTGTTTTGCTATGGGCACAGTCGTTGTCGTGGCGCAACTACTCTTAGATACAGGCCAATTCCTAGACTTTTTGTTATTGATCCTAGGTTTTGGTTTGCTACCATTCGTTGTGCTTTGTGATCTAGCAGAAGGCATCACACTAGGTTCTGAATTCCTACAGCTTTCTTGTGTCTTTTTCTTAGCTTCCTCTAGGTAGTGATTATGAACCATGTCATTTGAGCTATACCTAGATGAGCCAGGTGCAATCATGTGATGAGGTTTTGCAACAGCAGATTCTCTTTCCTTAGGCAAATAATGTGTAGTGACTGGTTTTGACAAATCGTTATTGACATCAACTTGGGAGGCAAACCGTTGCTTTGAAATTCTAGGTCGTTCAAACTTAAACGCAGTCGGTTGTCTAACAACTGATTGGTTTCTACATGGTTGTAAAGCCGGATTCCCTAAGATTGACGATTTTGCAAACTTAGTATTCACACTATTTCCTGTTAATTTCCTTAGCTCATTTTTTAATGCTGCAATTGCAAATCCTTTTTCCTGAAGTTGAGCTTTGAAGTCATCATTTTTTGCAATCAAAGAAGTTGTGTGTTCTATGTTCTTAGCTCTCGTTGTCTTGATAGAATCAAACATTTCTTTGTAATGCCTTTTCAAAGTCTCATTTTCCTTAAGTAACTTAGCCACTTTATGTTCCAATTCGATGTTTATTGTTTCAATTACATCTATATCATGTTTAACCTTGGCTTCATTATTTTTTACTTTCGAAAATTGACCATGCTGCCCTTCTTTTAAAACTTGATTTTGATATTTGAGTTCAAGATTAGCACAATGTGCTTCCATTCTTGAAAAATCTTTTTGAAATTGGGCAACTGTCTTTTTGAGACGAATATTTTCAGATTCAAGAGATTGATTTGAGAGTTCAGTTGTCTGGTTATCAGTTAATGTAGCAGGCAAAGGACATGTGTCATGACATTGTTCAGCATTCTGGTCAACCTCTCCTTCATTATTGAATTCGGGTTGCTCAGTATGCTGTTGTCCTATAGCAAAGACATTGATTTCAGCAGTCGTTTGTACCTCAGCCATTGGCTCTTCATCATATATGGGTCTGATATCTGCATCATCAGCATGTGCATCATTCCCTGATCTGCTGCTTGTATCCTGCTTCTTGTGATTTCTGTCCCATTGCTTTCAATGATACAAACTAGCATCCAATGCTTTACTCGAATCAACTTTTCCTCTGTCGTCTGCGTCATCTTTCATTCATCCTGCTTTCATATCTCCATTTCATGCAGACGCTTTCTCAATCAACTTTTAACCTAATCCATTTTTTGGATCAGTGTACCACGGATACTGGAATAATCGAGTCGAGTGTAATACTAGAAAGTAGTTTCGTGTCATTACAATATACTCAACATTCAAATAGATCTAGTGAGTGATGAACATTTGAAACTGTGTCTCGGTACTTTAAAAAAGCATGGATCCAATCTCTTGAAATTCTTTGTTGTCATTTTGGCTTTTTAAGTTGATCCACGTTAAGGAACATCGTACCTGTGAAAGTCCTCTAGATCTTGACAAAAAAGTTGGTCGTAATGCGCGTATTGAATCCATCCTCGGTTTCGACTTCCTTTTTTAAGTCGTTGTTAAAAGACACTTGAGGGTGTGAAAGAATTCTTTGAAAAGATTACAAGCCCCTTCTTTTGTTTTGTCTGAATTAGTTGCATTTGGTTGTAATTCTTAATTGAACATGATGATAAGGTATCTTTCTTCTCCATTTATCGAAAATTATGAGTAAATAAAGAATTTGAAGGATCTTAACAGGTAAAGTGATTGTTTTGTGGATTTGAATCAATTAATGTTCACTACGGATTTTACAAATCTTTGATTAAAAACCATGAAAAGAATCGTATCTTGCGCGGTATTTTACAAAATCAAGAAGAAACCGAAAACAATGATAAATTGGTTCGTTGAATCGTTGTTGTCGTGAGAACTTGAACTTCGATAACGAATTCTTGAGCTTAAAACGATGAACAGGGAAATTACATACAACGAAAAGGTCTAAAATTAAATTTTTGAAAACTAAAAGAAAATACTAAAAATTAACAAAACTTAAAAGTTAAAAGTGAAAAAAAATGAAAAAAGTTTGAAAGTAAAGGTTATAGTTAATCTTGCTAAAAAACAAAGGGTTAATAGTGAACTAATTAAAAATCTTAAATGTAAATATATTATTTGTTTAAATTTGAGGGCTTAAAGTGTAAAATTCGAATTTATGTTAAAAAATACACACGTTTTCCCTCCTGTTCATTTTTCATCTTTGTTTTAAACTTGATAAACATGAGAAAAAATGCAACGTTTATGATTTTAATCCGCGGATCCGTTATGGTAATCGACGTAAAATTCTAAATATACTAACGTTGACGTAAACGAACGTCACGAATACGATGATGTAATCTTAAGTCCCGTCCTTTTTAAACGTCACTCGAAACGAATAACCGAAAATTTGTTAAACGTTTAAGTTTTTGTTCTCAGTCGGGTCCTACTAGCTTCACATCGTTCGCTCCCAAGAAAGCCACTCTTCGGATGGAGACAACAAAAAAAATCGTTCGATCCTTTAGATTGTTACTCGTTCGGGTCATGAAGGAAGCAACTCGTTCGGTCCTTGATGTACCACTCGATCAGCTCAACTCAAAAAAATGACTCGTTCGGTCCTTGAGATTTTTCACTCGTTCGGTGAATGAAGAATCAACTCGTTCGGTTCGAGTTGTAAGAGCACTCGTTCGGTTTCACTCGATCGGTTCCCATAAGTTTAAACTCGTTCGGCTCTTAAGTTTTTCACTCGTTCGGCTCTCGTGAATTTCACTCGTTCGGCTCTCGTGAATTTCACTCGTTCGGTTGATGATGAAAGAAACTAGTTCGATGGTCTCGTTCGGTTGTCTTTGGAATGTTACTTGTTCGATTCCAAATAATTGTGCTTGTTCGGTTCTTTCACAACGTAACTCGTTCGGCTCACACTAGTTTGAACTATCGACCTTGTCTTTGTCATCTTAACCGAAACCACCAAAAGCCACCAAGAAAGAGGACCAAAAGAAACTAGCCAATGTAAAGTAAGACTTTTGGTCTTTGTCGTCTTAACAGAGACTTAATAAATTAGCCAAAATAAAGTAAGACTATTGGCCATAAGCATAATATAACATCAAGTAAAAAAATGAACTCTTGTTGCAAGGAAAAAAAATTATGACGAAATAAAAAACAAAAACAAATTAGCCGAATATTAAACTTAAAAAAAATTACTACAAACTTTCACAAACCCCCAGGCAACTGATATCCAAGTTGTAGAACCCGTCTAACACTTCATATGCCGAACCACACGGATCGAATCAAGAAAATAAGAAAGAGAGGTGATGGTGTAGAGAGAGAGAGAGATGAGAGAAAAAAAAAGAGATATTAGAAAAAAAGATATTTGTGAGATTAGATGAGATTATTAGATATTTTCAAAAGGAAAATATCTATATATATATATCCCTACGCATTTAATGTGACGCGCGGGATATTTAACTAGGACCCGGGCTCGGGTTTTGCTTGGGATTAAACCCAAAACATATACAATATTAGATTATCTATCAAGCCCGATTCCCGATACTTTCCTATTACAACGTTAACTAATTAAAGACCGAAGCTCCATCGTAGAGTGACCGAGCTTCCTTGTTCGACTCAATAAATTAAGGCTAACATGGTTGTTTTGAAGAAGTTGAATGCTTCTTGTGTCTAGGTTTAGCTCCAGGCTTTGTGCCTTAGGAAACCCTCTCAGCATTGGAAGAGGGCTTGAGAGCTTTAAAAACCACTGGCTTAGTTGCACTGCATATAACCAGCATGTGGCCTGTGAAGAGAGGTTCTTCAGGTTGGTTGTATCTTACACTAGATTTCTATATCTATTGATGATGCATAAGATGAAGGAAGGCTATGGAGACTGACATAGGCAATGTTGATCCCATTTGCTAGACTATACAATATAATGGCATCTTTGTTGGTAATCTGATCAAAACCTCTAGTTTTACCTCCTAATCATTAGATAATCTGTGTCATTAGTAACCTCCACCTAAGAGGAAGGAGGCTCTTCCTGAGAGTTCCTTTGGCAGAAACTTCTTCCCCAAATCTAATAGTGGGAAACCACTGCCTAACTATATCAATGGATGGTGGTGCAACATATTCACTAGAGTGAGAAAGGTAATGTGCACCAATGGCATTTCTATAGGTGTTTACCCCTACTTCTCCATAAACACCACCAGTGAGAATTGAGAAGGAAACCTTAGAGTTTTCAAGAGCTATAGCTGAGTACCAAAACTCAGCTAGGTATTCCTTATACATGTTTGGAGATCTGATAAATGGTTTTCTAAGGCAGCACTTGGAAATGAAATCAGAAACACATTTGAAATAATCCTTGTTATTGTGTTCTAGGTATAGAAAAGGAACCTCATTGTTTGTGTCGAGGATGATATCTTCAAGATTGAAGCTTACTTGTTTAGCAGCAACAAAGGGTTGTTCTTGTTGTGGAGGATTTTGTTCTTGGTTTGCCATTTGATGTGATTAGGGTTTTGATGATTTGATTTGTTTTTTGGGGTTTTTGTGTGTGCGTTCTTGGTGAGATGATTTGTTTATTTTGTTTTGAGATGTGATTTATGAATGGTGGAGAGGGTTTATATGATTTGTTATTTTACACTTTTTCTTTTGAGGAATTGATAACTGCCAAATGGAAGTTATAAATTTTGTGAGAAGTTTTAGGGTTTGTTTTTAACATGTGTGTGAAACTTTGTATTTAATGAAAGTCATTTCAACATGCTTCTGACGCTTTGGACAATGTACAGCCGTCTGTGCACTCTCAAAAGTAGGTGAGAGAAAGGTGAGGTCATTCAAACATTTGAAATTCATCTTTTAATAAACTTTTTAAATTAGTTAACTTCTTTTGTAAGAAATCACTTAATAAAATTATTTATTTCGTAAATCATTTTTTGTTTTTGAAACTGACCTTGTTATTGATGTAAAGAAGCTGAACTAGGTTCAGGTTTGATGTCATGTTATGTTGAATTGATTATTGTAATCATCATTATCATTAATCTTCCAGCAAAGGCGACAAAACCACAAGTGCTCATGCAAATCCATGAATGAGACATATGTGATTGCTCAGCTACTTCACTCGAGAGACAGCTAAAAACTTAGATAAAATTATTTTATAAACTAAACTGAAGAAAATTAACCAGTTTTGTTCAGTTCTTGACTTGACCAATATTTGTGCTCCAGCGAAGGCGACAAAATTACAAATGCTCATGCAAATCCATGAATGAGACATATGTGATTGCTCAATTACTTCACTTAAGCAAGCTAAAGGTTGTATGCAAAAACTGAACTGACACTTAACACATGAAAAATTGTTCAGTTTTGGATAAAAGCGTTGAAATCTGTTTCTTTCCTTCATTCATACTGAAGCTTCAGTTTTGAATCATGTTCAACATACCTAGTTCATCAATTAATCTTTTGAAAGATGGCTTATCCAGAGGCTTGATGAAGATATCAGCAAGTTGATATTAAGTGGGAATGAAAGAAAATTCAATGTCCCTTTTGAGAGTATGATTCTTGATCTGATATCAATAAGCTTTGTTTTTTAGTGTAGAATTAGATTGTTTGCGATTGCAATAGCACTTGTGTTATTACAAAGTATAGGTACCTTTTCATATATGATATCATAATCAGTGAGTTGACTCTTTATCCATAGTATGTTGGCACAACATCCAACAACAACTACATCTTCAACATCAGCTGAGAACATAGCTACAGATTGCTGCTTATTCGCACTTCAGCAAACAAGCTTGCCTTCTAGCAACTGACAAACACCTGAAGTGCTTTTCTTCCATGTTTGCAATCCGTACAGTCAAAGTCTGAGTATCCTTTTAGGTCAAAACCTGAATGTTTTGGATACTAAAGACCAAGGCTGATAGTACCTTTTAGGTACCTGAAAATTTTCTTAATAGCAATAAGGTGGGATTCCTTATGTTTGTTTGATGTCTTGCATAGAGACCAGTTGAGAATTGAATGTCAGGTCTGCTTGCAGTTAGGTTCATTAGTGATCCAATCATACCTTTCTACTGAGACTCATTTACAGCTTTGCCATTGAGATCAGGTCCTAACATGTTATGGGGCACAATTGGAGTACTCACTAATGAACCAACTTTGTCATACTTTTCCAAACAGATCTTGACAATTATCTTTCTTTGTTGATTAAAATGCCTCTTTCGGATTGTTCAATCTGAAATTCGAGGAAGTGGGTGAGGATACCTATCATGCTTATTTCGTATATTTAAGTCATCAATTTATCAAACTGTTTTTACACATTTATGCTGGTGGACCCAAGGATAATATCATCAACATGAATTTGCACCAAAATCACACTTGTTTGAGTTTTGTAGATAAACAAAGTGTTTTCTATCATACCTCTTACAAAATTGTGTTCAGTAAGATAGTATGGGAGAGTTTCATACCATGCTCTTGAAACTTGTTTAAGTCCATAAAGGGATTTGTCCAATTTTGCAGACATGGTTGAGGAATTCACTACATCTCAAAACCTGAAGGTTGTTTGACATAAACTTATTCTTTTAGTTTACCATTGAGGAATGTACCTTTGACATCCATTTGATAAACTATGAAGTTTATGTATGTGGCAAAGGCGAGAAAGATCCTGATTGCTTCAAGTCTTGCAACTAGAGCATGATTTTATCATGATTTATGCCTTCATGTAATTGATGATTAAATCAAGCATTATTGCCTTATGATTACAATGCCATGTTCCTCCTTTATTGAAAAGAATTGGAATTGTATCATGTGCTGAAGTATTTTCCATTTGGAGAGGATAAGAGTTCAGAGATATGAACATCTTAAGTTTTGTGAGGTTATCAATGAATTAGTTTTCATTGGTGTGTTTTTTTGTTCAAACTGATCATCATTAATGAGTTTATCAGTTTGAAATGGATGATCATTTTTGATCATTGTGATCAATTTGATCATTTTGACCATATTGGTCAGGTGAGATTTCTGCTTTAATAACAGATGATTTTTTCATAAGGTTTTATGAAGAATTCTCAGTTGTTAAAAGCGTTTCAGTGTTCATGCTATGGAACATTTACTTTCCCTCCCTTTTTTGAAAACTATACCATAACTATAACCTTCAGTGGTGTATGTGGAGTTATTTCCATACATTCCTTCAGGTCCGGGTACATCCCATATTTGTGCAGGTAAACCTTGATATATGATTTGAACGACAATTGTTCAAACGTGATAAAGATTCCCTGATGTTACACTGCATAAAATAGGATCAGGATGGTTAGTTTTTGTTAAGGAAACCCACTTTTAAGTGGGAGTCCTTTGATCTTGATACACATATGATTCAGTCTTACTTGATTTGAAAGACTTAACTTTCTTAGCTTAAAGAGCTTCTCTTTTCCTAAACCACTCAATGTCATTGTGATCAGATGTGGTATGAACATTGCTACCAAATGTTTCATAGTTTTTTGTGACGTGTTGAGGGTTTCTAGGTTTGATTCCTCTTCTTAGAGAAATAATCCTGTTATGACCATGAGTATCATGATCATAGCTTCCACATATTTCACATATGGGATAGTATACACAATCATCAGATTTATGATCATTATATCCACAATGTATGCAGGAGGGAAAAGGTATTGCTGGTCTTGAAGGTCTGGATCTTGAGGAAGATTCACCTTGACCAGTAGATACGATCTTATATCATGTAAGGACATAAATTCAGCATGATCACATGTTCTGTGATTGGTTCTCTTGCACTTTTTACAAAACAAGACTTCATAGCAATTCTCAGAGAGATGATTATTTTCTCCACACAGTTCACAATTAATTTTGAATTGAGTTTTGTATTTGTTTTGAAGTGCATTAGGAGGAACCTGTTGAGAATTCTTGTTTCTAAAGTAAGATGATCTATTCTTGCTAATTTGTAATTTTAGTTCATTAAGTTCTTTCATTACAATAGCCAAAGGAGGATCATCTTCCATTTTCACATTCTTTAACTTACCAGCAGGAGCTGAATTAGTTTTGGAAGCTGAAGAACTTTTGTTGTCTCTAGCAAGAGCTGAGGAAGGTTCATTTATTATGATACCTTTTAAAGTTTCAACTTTGAATGTGGATTTTGACTTCAAAATTAATTTGATAGTCTTTGGTCCAGAAACAGGTTCAGCACCAGTCAGCTTCTGCGTTGGAGGAAGGGGGTGCTACAGACTGAAGATTCATCTGTTGAATCATAATCAGTCGCTGAAGAGTCAGGGACAACAACTGAGTGGTCAGTTGTGTTTATTTGTGACTCATTTGAGGGTACCTTACGAGTATCGTGATTTGACAGAGTAGAATCTTCATCTTCAGATAACTTAGATTTATTACTACCAGTAATAGACACTTCTGAGTTATCTGTTGAAGACTTTACAAACACTGGGTCTTTTGGCCAAGAGCTGGAGGTATCTTTAGTGAGTTGGTCAACTCCCAAGATTTTCTTCTTTTAAGTAGGAATTTGTTCACGGATACACTGATTAACTTTATTAGAACTGTTTAGCCATGCTTCTGTAAAAGATGTAAGCTCTTTCAGTTCATTTCTTATGTTTTGATTCTCTTTGAGAATCTCAGTGTTTACATGCTGCATGGTAAGAATATCAAGCTTTGCTTGCTTTAATACCAAAAGCTGTTCTTTGCATGTATTTAGTTCTTGAACAAGATTTCTATGTTTTGACATGAGATTGTTTCTTTGTTCTTCAACATAGTTTAGATCAATACACAGATAATCTAGAAAGGATTTTCTATCATCATTATCTTCCATTTCAAGAAGAGTGTGTACCTTTTTCATAGAGATCTTAATCCATTCACCATTTCTGGCACTTTCTTTGCTAACAGAAACTCTTTCTTCATCAGCAAGAGCCATAAGAGCTTTAACTTCAGGTACTTCATTGTCATCAGATGACACTTCTTCTTCATCCCAATCATACGTTTTAGCAATTAGACCTTTGTTTTTGCCTAAGGATGAACTGGGAGCTGGAGCACTAGAACTGAGGAGGGCTAGTTTAGCTTTGAATTTGTTGTATTTGGCTTTAAAGTCTTTGGTATGCCTCGGTTCAGGTTTGTGCTCAGATGAATGGATAAGTTTTGGTTGAAAAGATGACTGATATGAAGGAACTGATGTCTTTGACCAATAGTCTCTTGCAAAATGACCCTTCTTGCCATATTTGTGGCATTCAGTTTGGTCAGTTGCTTTTGCACTGCTAATCCTTTGAGTACCCTTTTTGAAGAACCTTTTAGATTTGGCTAAAAGAGCTCTTGCTTGGTATTCTTCTTCAAGGTCATTCATGTACTCTTGACTGCTTCTTGTATCCTCTTCATCATCAGGACTATCTTGAAAGTCTTGGACAATAGAGGTAGAGAAGAAGGCAGTTGACAGTAGAGTTGCAGGGACAAGAGTTTTCTCTTTGTTAGTATCATAAATAATGTTTATAAGGTTTTTTTCATATTTGAGTTTACCAAATAGAGAAGCAAGCTCAGATTCTTTCACATAATTTGTGTCTTTGAGACTTTGGCAGAAAGCTAGCCACTTCTTTGGTAACCCATTTATAAAACCAGTATTTATCTCAAGCTTTGAAAGTTTAATGCCATCATTTACTAATTAATTCATCAAAGCTTTATATCTGGTGAAAGTTTGTGTTAGAGATTCACCTTCTTTGAATTTGAAGGTGTTATAGCACGACTTCAGGTCCATGACCCTACTTTCTTTCGCATCAGAAGGCCCCTCGTGATATAGTATCAGGTCATCCCAAATTTTCCAGTTAAGCAGTTTATGACAAAGTTCATTTGTTCATCTGAAAGCACATACATAATGAGACTTTTGAGTCGCTGATCTAATTTAGCAGCTTTTCTTTCCTCGGGTGTCCCTTTTTTCTCTACCTTTGACCAGCTGCCATAGAGATATAAGGACCGTTTGAAATGATGTTTTCAAATTGAGGCTCAATACCAATGATGTTGCACATGAACCTCTTTTTCCAATTGGTGAAATTTTCCACCTCCAGTACAGGAGCGACATTTAACTGGTCACCCTTGTATTTAAGAGTATGTGGTACTTCTACTGCTGCCATTTAAGAAGGATCTTGATTTTAAAAATCTTTGAGCCTTTATATAACCTTTTAAAGGGATTTTATAAACCAAAAGTGAGTTTTAAACAGATATATATGAAGAATATAAAGAACAAGTTTAAAATACACAGGAGTACTTTTCAACGTATAGGACTTTACTAGAATCAAATAAAGAATCTGTGACACACCTTGCTTGCGGAATAGCAAGGTGGTTGATGAATGACATTTGGGGTTTTATCTTCATTCGAACTTAAACGCTAACCAAAGTTAAAGGAGTAAGAAATACAAAACTACTTATGGCTAAATGAAGCTTCAACTTCAGTAGGTCAATAAAAAATTACTCGAGCTCGAGTTCGAGCAAAATTTAAGAAAATTATTCAAGCTCGAGTCGAGCTCGAGCAGAGTAATAGTTAATCGAGCCTAGCTTGAATATTCTGAAACTCGACTCGGCTTGGATCGTTAACACCCCTAGAATTGTTAACCAAACTAAACTAAAGCTCCAACCAAGGGCCTTCTTCAGTTTCTGTACCGCTGCATAAACTGAAGTGAAGATACTTCCCAGTCTTCTAAGGACCTGAAGAGCTGACGCTGAAGAACCTTTAACGACTCAAGCTGAAAGACTTCCGCTTGAGTAATACTTAGGGATTTATGTTTAAATCTACTGAAAGACTGAAGGGCTCAGGAACTGAACCCAACATAAAAGTATATAACTTCTTCTTCAAGTACAAACGATTAGCTAAAGACTTTGTCATGTATATAGTCTCTAACTTTTTCAAAATCCCCGCTACATTCGTCTCCTTGGTGATCTTCTGAAAACGATAGATTATGTATAGACCCGGTTTTTGCCTAAGTTGTATGGAAGGGCTTCTTATTTTTACCTTTATATCCATACATTTCTTTTTCATATTCAAACCCTTCATTGCTTTACTAGAGTCTAGTACTATCACCTTGGTTGTGACTTGTTCAGTGTTAGCTCAATCTTAGTCGGCATTATTCCCTTATACTCATTCATCTCCAATCATACCTAAGGACTACTATTTCTAACTATGGAGTGTCCTTGGGTAGATTCCTCTCCAGTTCTGGTTAGATCATAGGACTAATACCTAACCTAACCACCTTATCGACTTCATGAGTCGTCTTGAATTAAGATGTTGTTAGGATAAGATAAAACCATATAACCTTTTTCCGAAGAGTATCAAGCACTTTGAGTCGAGAGATCTAACTTATTTTTTTCAAGATCTCATTTTTAATTTCTATATTTCTCCCCTAACGAATCACTAATTCACTTAGTTTTTAAAATACCATGTGATTAAAAATTGTCATGAAAATCCTGTGGAGAAAACTTTTATACTTAGCATGAATTATATGGAACTTGAACTTGCTCCCACTCAATTTTACATATGTTTGACACTAAAAAAATGATACCAAGTTGTAAAATGAATATAAAATTAAGGGTTAGCATTGTTGAGCACACAATTTTGAAAGATTATGAATTGTCATTGAATAATTCTTGAAAAAATTTGTGCTCAACCACTAAATCATCTTATAACGAACATTCTATTTAATTGTCATTATTATTATGGAGTTGTTATTAAATCTTTTTATAATGTGTTGAATACATAAGAATTGTCATGTGATGATGTATCCAACAACATTAAAACATTGTTTTCCGAAAAACTCCCCCTCAAACATTAACTAATTTTGAAAATGACACCAAATGTAGAAGAATTGCCTTGTAAAACTTGATGAGGGTGTTAGCCTCACTTTTAGTGAACTGATATCTTACACGTGAATTGGAATAATCTTGGACACTGCGTGTCACGCATGGGTCATTTATGTAAACTAGGAATAGTTTGCTTTTTCTTTTAGTATAAATACCCATCATGGCTCTCCATGAGGTGGTGGTAGATGTTCATTTGTATTTTTCTCTTTTCTCTTCTAATCTAACCTTTCCTTTGTGTGTTCATCTCACCCTCTCTCTACTTTCTCTCACTAAAACACAATGATACATCCTTTGTTCTTTGATCAACCAAGACCCTCCGAAAAAGTGTTTTTGATCAATTGTCAATTGGTATCAAGAGCTAACTAGAGGGTGTATTGTATTATGTGTTTGTTGTTTCGTGTTTATCATAACTTATTTTAAGCTTATTTTTCTTATTTTCGTAGGTCTTTTATGAAAAAAGGCTCGAAAGAGTTTTTGTGGCGTTGTCTTTTTTCTGATTTTACAACAGTTTCTTTTTCTACCTTTTAGCTAAGTTTTTTTTGGTCTCTTTTTTTCTCCCTTAAAATTATCAACAGATCTGATAGTGTCATTATTTTGAGCTTATTTCATCTTGTTTTTAAGTTATTCAGACTGGTATTTTTTGGTGGCTCTTTGGGTATATCCAAGTGTTTTTTTGAGCTTATTTATAAGCTCTTTTGTCTGGGCTTATTTTGTCTCATCTATGAATCTACAAACGGCCTATTTTGAGCTCTTTTGAGCTTATTTAGTCATGGATTGAAAAGTGAAGACACAAATCCACATTTTTTGCTGTCTACTTTTTGTGTTTTTGCAAAAAGACAGAGAGTACTTTTCTTGGTTTTTTGTGAAGGCACCGAACTCGCAGCTAAGAGATGACCGAATTAGAAACCCTTGAAGAACCGAATTCGCAGTTTAGTGAGGCAACCTAATCCGCAGTTTTGTCAAGCATAACCGAATTCGCAATTTTCAAGCATAACCAAATTCGCAATTTTCAAGCACAACCGAATTCGCAGTTGTCAAGTGTAACCGAATTCGCAGTTGTAATTGTAACCGGATTCGCAACCGAGTCAACTCAAACGAGTCACACTAAGTCACGAGTCAAAGGTCAAAACCAAACAGAAATGAAGAAGTGGGAAGACAGACTTGACTCAAAACAACATCAATAACAAACAACTATCAGCCAATATTGATATCCCTCCGTCACAAATACAACAAATCCAAATCCAATAACACTACTCAACTCCTAAACCCATTGTCACATATAATCATTAACCACAATCACCTAACCTATCCCTTCTCCATCTTCGATATGACTCAAACGAGACAAATAAACCATGATCTCAGCTCAGGCTTTCGTGTTGTAGAACATTCATTCAAGACCTCTTGTAGATCAATAACACAAAACCAATCTCATCATAGATCTTAGCATAGCTTCTATTACTATTCGAAATCTTAAAGAGAGAACAATAACAAATATGTTCCATTCCCTCTTTGTTTCGACCAAAAGACACAAACTAATTAACAACATCCAAACCTACCTGAGATCTCCTTATGGAAACCTTGAAGACGGATTTGGCCTCTCTGTTTGAAGTAAGACCAAAACGGTTTGTGTGTTTACTCATTTCAATTGAGTAGAGAAGAATTAGTATGTGGTGGCTGCTTTGGAGTGATCAAAGGATGATTGCCACGTTTGATTTATGATTGTGATTTGGGTTGAGTAGCAGATCTATTTTTGAAGATAAAATGTAAGTGTTGATCTGTTTATCTAGATGATGATACTGTTTGAGAGAGAACTGTGGTAGGCGGTTGAAAGTAATTAGGGTTACACAAGCAAAAGAACCCGCGCGTTACGGCGGGGCTAATTTTTTCTCGAATAACTTTTTTTTTACGTTTCAGGGTTTTTTTTTTGCGATGCGTTATGGCGGAGCTAATTTTTAATATTTTCCTTTTTTGTATGATTCGGGGAAAAAAATTTGCGTTGGGACGGGCTAATTTTTTCACGAATATTTTATTTTTTTGGGACGGTTCGATATCTTTTTTTTTTGCCGATGAATGTAAAAAAGTTGTGAACAATAAAAACTTGACGTGTTTTTTTGTTAATTTTTTTACGGGATTCTTTTTGTAAGAAAATCGTAAATAGTTAAAAGTTGAGGGACCGTTTTGTATTTTTTTTTGCTTTGGGCCAGATTTCAATTTTGGGCCACATTTTATGGGAATTTTAGGCTAGTTTGTCGACAAATGTGTATATTTTTAGTAATAATTTTTTTTATATGGCTTATGTGTTGGGCCTCATGTTTAAAGTGTTTTTTTTTCTTTTCTATATGGGTTTTTTTTTTAATATAATGGGTTTTATGTTTGTGACCATATCGATTATTTTAAAGTTATTAGGTATCGAAGATGTTTCCACGGGTATTTTTTTTATCTGAATAAATCGGAACTTTTGTAATTTTTTTTCCCTCTAATTTTTTTTTTACGTTTCAGGGTTTTTTTTGCGATGCGTTATTGCGGGGCTAATTTTTAATATTTTCCTTTTTTATATGATTCGGGGAAAAAAAATTTGCGTTGGGACGGACTAATTTTTTCACAAATATTTTCTTTTTTTGGGACGGTTTTGTAAATGTTTTTACGGGAATCTTTGTGTAAGAAAATCGTAAATAGTTAAAAGGTGAGGATCCGTTTTGTATTTTTTTTTAATATAATGGGTTGTACGTTTATGACCATATCGATTATTTTTAAGTTATTAGGTATCGAAGATGTTTTCGCGGGTATTTTTTTATCTGAATAAATCAGAACTTTTGTAATATTTTTTTCCCTCCTACTTTGTGCATACAAATCTAAAAAAAAAAAAACACAACAACTACTAAAATCGGGCTGACCCAAAACCAGAGCCCGTTACTGTAGCACCTGGCCCGCAGTCAAAATGACTGCGTATTAGTCGACAATCGTGTATATTTATAATGTGGCATGAAATTAGGGATTGCTATTTGATTTATACCTAAATCTTTTATGGTTCATTGACAATGGGCCATGAACGTTTTTTTGTTAATTTTTTTTACGGATTTTTTTTGGAAGAAATCCGTAAATGAGTTAAAATTGGAGGTTGTAGGAACGGCGTTTTGGTATTTTTTTTTTACTTTTGGGCCGAGATTGAGAGTCATGCTAATTGATGAGAAGCTAGTTTTCGAGTAAATTGTATGATGATAGGAGGTACAGATCAAAGAGTTGTATATAATTATTATATTGGTCGTAGATACATGTATAGTGGTAGAGAGGGGTGAGCCTCATTGAAGTGGAGAAGTGGGTGTGAAGGGGTTATTTATATTGCTCTTCCTTTGGTGGTGGTTTATCTTCTTATTTAATTCACTATAGAGATGCGTCGTGGAGGTAGAGGTTTTTGGTATTTTATACGTGATTTATTTTTCAACATCATGAGCCTCTCGTCACGTGCGTACTTTTTATCTATTCTCTACAGAGTTATACTCTAGATAAGCGAGATGCCAAGTTTAATTCGCGATGGGAACACGAAATCGAGTTATGTCTACTTATATCTTCTAAATAACATCAAGAATCATCGCTGTGTACAAATTTGTTCACCTACTTTGTGCATACAAATTTAAAAAAAAAAAACACAACAACTACTAAAATCGGGCTGACCCAAAACCAGAGCCCGTTACTGTAGCACCTGGCCCGCAGTTAAAATGACTGCGTATTAGTCGACAATCGTGTATATTTATAATGTGGCATGAAATTAGGGATTGCTATTTGATTTATACCTAAATCTTTTATGGTTCATTGACAATGGGCCATGAGTCATGACAAACCGAGTATTAGATAAAATACAGGCCGAGAGTTATAGTCAAATTTCATTGGGCCGAGTATTAACATAGTGGATCCGGTATTGCTAATGTGACGTGGGCTGGGTGTTTATCAACATAAATGTGAGCCAAGATTTGTATATGAAATTGAGCCGACTTATGATATATTGGGCCCGACAATGTTATGGTTTATATAATTTGGGCTGAGGTTAACGGATTGAGGCCGGGTATTAAAACAATATTATGTCGGTAAAAGTATATGGACCAGCGTTTTATTACTTGGACGGTGCCGTGCTAATGGTAATTATTATTGAGCCCGATACCGTTAACTATCATAACACATCACTATCATGAACTAACAACACAAAACAAACACAATACATTACACTAAAAACATCATTTCCAAATTTACCTTCAGTTATAATGGCTATATTGAGTTTTAACGACTACACCTAGATCTTGCCTTAGGTGGTCACCAACTGGAAGAATGTTTGACCTTAAAGGAAAGATAATTGCAACCAGTGAATCTCAGTGTCAATCTGACTGCTTTAAAGGTGATAATGCATGTACTTCTAACCCTCAGGAACCGATCAGCAAACGGTTTCCAAATTCAACTTTCTCTATGATAGGTGGTCAAAATTGGTTTGATACTTTGCTAATTTTATTGCTTTCCGAGTATAAACCGAAGGACAGAGAAGATCATAGAGACAATGAATGTGACTCTTGATGAGCTTTCCGCAATGGCTTGTAATCAAATGTCAGATTGAAACCCGATCTTCAAATAAAAGGAAAATATACCTGTCAGTGTGTTTATCCTTATCAACGAAAAGAGAAATCTTTTTGGTCTTGAGCTAGTAACAAAACATTCAAAGTTTGGTAGCTCAAATATATGGTTTATGTACACTTCAGTGCATAACCCAAGCCTCAAAGAAAAGGGGAGTGTACGCTTCAGTGCGCTTTATCTTAAAAAGAAGAGAAATCTTCTTGTTTTCTCTTCAGTAGATATGATAGTCATGAGGTCGATGATAGAGTTGGAAAGTCTATTCAGTCATTTGTACGACGAATTATTCAAATGGAGAAAATCAAGTTGTTTCAAAGTCTTTCGCTGTTACTACTGCTGATGCATCCGATAAACGTCAACAACAACAAGATTCAACTTCATCTACTTCAACTCTAACAACAACTATCACTACTGATGGAAACTTCAAATTATAAATATTTTTGATCTTCTCTTTATTTTTGATTTATAAATATTTCTGAAAAAGAAAATACAAAAATATAAAACCTATAAAAGCAAAATACAAAATCAGAAAATTTCAAAAATACAAAAATAATCTTCTCCGACATGTCTCTCGACAATCGATAACATTTGCGCACCTAGAAATGTTGATTAATATTAACACGGGTGAATAAATGAAGTTCGAGCGAGAGTTTCAAATGCTTTCAAAACATGTCCTTTCACTTTTTCTCTACGACTTCTAAGTAAATGTCAGCTTAGGACTCGGGCCCTAAAGAAAGGAAAATGTTCATTTATGTACATTTATCCTAAACAACGGGAAGTTCACATCTTCTCGGTCTTGAGAAAAGTCATATAAACATTCAAAGTTTTGAATGCTCAAGAGAAGGACTAAGGAAAATGATGGTAAATAAGATATATCTCATATATTTTCCTGTTGAGCACAATTTTTCAAGATATTTTCAAAAAGAAAATTTCAAATTCTTTTAAAATTGTGTGCTCAACAAACTCCCACTCCAAGTTTTCACTCTATTCTATAATTGAGGGGGAGTATAATAATATGATTCATTCTGCATGCACTCCTGTTCTCCCAAGACTTAGTTAGGCTCATGTGAATTCCGGACATTAACTTGTTTTTAATTCACTAATTGTCAAAAATTGTAAACACATATGCAATTTTTGAGGGGGAGAATAGTGATTAAAATGTGATCAATACGGATTAATAACGGATACGATCTTCAATCTATAAGTGCGTTCCCAAACCTCGCATGTGCAAAACTCTTTCATAATATGGTGCATATGTGTAGGGGGAGCTTTTTGGTAACTCTGGAAACACTCAATGTGTCTTAAATGATTTCTCAGACACGTTGATTGATTTTTTATCAAATGGTTTTATGGATCTTCATGGCAATACCCCAAAGACCGACCAACTGTTGTTTCTCAAGGAGTTATAAGGCGGTTAAGGTTAGGTATATTCGTTCCATGATCCAGCCAGAACCGGAGGGATCTACCCAGGAACACTCCATTAGATAGAGTAGAAGTCCTAGGTATGATTGAAAAAAGGAGTAAAGTGAGAATAAGGGAATAGTGCCGACTGAGATGGAGCTAGTGCTGGAACAAACCCAACAAGGTACTAGTCATGAAGTCTCGGTAAGCACTGAAGGGGTTGAAGAATGAAAAAGAATTGTAAGGATAAAGGGTGAAAAGAAAGAAGCCCTCCATACAACCCTAGGCAGAAACCGGGTCAATACATAATCTATCGGTAATCACAAAGATGATTCTGATATTGAAGACTGACATCATGGACCCAGTGATGCAATGCACAACCCTCCTTAGCCACTCAGAATCTCTTAAAAGATTTTTGTTTCATTTCTCACGGAGATCAACACAACTAAATTTCTATCGGCTTTTCGTTCCGAGTTCCGTTGATATTGAAAAAAGGTGGCAGTCGCTCCAGCTCGATCTACCAAATAAAAATGTTGCACTTTTAGAGTCTAGAGCCATCGAGATCCATAAAAAATCTCACCTAGGACTCAAATTCCAATTTTCAAAATGTTGCTTACTACAGATATACAACAATTTGGTATCATTAAGTCCTACGCTTGATCCTTGTGTATTTGCCAGTACATCAGTGTGTTACTCTTTAGTATTCACTGTGGAAGATGGAAATTCCTTCTTGAGCCAACATCAAAACAAGCTCTTGGTTAGGTGCACTTGCGAGATTCTATATGAATCAAACTTGTGTCAACTGGAAAGAAACGATTGGTGCGATTCTACATGAATTCATACTGGTTATTGTTAATTATGAAAATTAACGACTCAATCAGAAAGATGTAAACTATCTGATTCACTCTTTCCGTGTTGTCGGCTTTGTGTCGCTCCAATGGTAATGAGAACGGCTAGTGCAGCTGCGAAAACCCTTTTTCAAGGAGATTCTATTCGAAATTCTACCTGATCACAGGCAGTATTTATACTGATTAACGGGGAACCGTGGATAATGCCAACCGTATACGACGAATTGACAAAATACACTTTCTGTCCACTCCTCTCTCGCCCTCATATTATCTTCTAATATACATCGCAGGTTTTCTGACTGGATAGGATGCTTAACTAGTCCCATGCAGATAGTCTCAAGATTCACGACCCTCCTATGGCTCAAATCACCCCAAAGGATTTAATAATATGGATGAATAAGTCAATCCTTATCAATGTCTTCTCGCAATCTCATGTTGAACAAGCCACAATTTCTCCTCATAACGAACATTTTGTGCGTTCAAGTATCAGTCAATCATGTTAAAGAATTATGTTGACGGGAGATATCGTTGATGCTTTCTATAGATCTAGAGTATGAGGGGGTGGAACACATAGGTGCACAAAGGCTGGCTAAAGATTCAAGGTTAAGATTTTGAGATTATCTGTAGTCAAGACCAATTCAAGGCCAAAGACTACGATATCTGAGTTTTGTCAAGAATATATGTTTTAGATCTTGACCATTTGCTCAAGCATGTATATGTACTTCAATAAGAAATCACAAGAATACACGTGAGAAAATGAGCCTAGAAGTCCAAGAAAGGTACCTCTAGTGGTTGGTACTACCCTGTGGGGGTGTTTGTTTTAGCGTATTATTTTTAAGTGTCATGGTCATTAAAATATATCCGAGCCTCACTGCTATAAGTAAAACGTAGTTTACGGGAATTTAGTTAAGCTAGTTGGGCCTAGTTGTCGGGCTCAAGCCCATTTGTATTATGAACCGGCCCAACACAAAGCCCACAAGAATAGTCCACTCTTGTAACTATATAAAGCAAAAAAAAAAAAAAAAAAAAAAAAAAAAAAAAAAAAAAATAAAAAAAAAAAAAAAAAAATAAAAAAGCCCCTCTCCAAGTGTCGGAGAGGGTGTTCTGTTGCTACTCATTTTTCTTTTTTTTCCATGAAATAAAGTAACCTAATAATAAAAAATAACGATTCTACACTATAAATAGAAAAACACTTTTTTTGTTTCGTTTTACCTTTCTCTCCTCTTAAAATTATTTTTCTTATTTTTATGTTTGAGGTGATGAAATGATATCCTAACAATTACCCCATCATGGTTACGATTGTCCACCTCAAGTCCCGTTTGTCTACAATCAGGACCCGTGTTTCAATCAAAACTTTGATTATTTTCCACAAACTTCACCGAGTTTTCCATAACAATATCCTTGTTGTGAAGATTTTGGGGGTCCTCACGAGACTTTTCAATGTCAACCGATGAATTATCACGAACCTAATCCATTTTATGATTCTAATTATTCCAGTTTTGACCAATCACAACCCCCGCAATATACCGTCAATCATCCAATCTTCAATGCTCAAAATGAGCTTCTCAATTTTCAAAATGAGATTATGGAGCAAATGACATCTATATGTGATATGGTTGGTCAATATATGCAAAAAAGGAAGAAGATAAGCAAATTGCGGAATATCAAGCGGCTAAAGATCGATATTGGAAGATTCCCATTTGCTACGATGATGACGATGACGAGGAAAGTTCTATTCCCTTGAAATATATTATTATTTCTGGACTTCCTCCGTGTGTTGCAATCACACCCGTTTTATTAACCGAGGAGCCCGTTGACTCTCTCATAATGGAGGATGAGCATCTCGACACTATTCCGGCAACGGAATCGGACGAAGTAATAAAGTCTAGTGTCGAGAACCTTGTCCAAATCCTAAGTGAGTCTGAGGGTATTCCCGACAAGATGTGTGATGTGCCTTTTCGTGATAATTCTTCGCCTCTTGACATTTCAAAAGATCAATTTTAGGGTTTCTCCTATTCTAACGATGATTCTACTTCGATTGATGATGATTCTTTCTCCATTGACGCCATCGATTATGTTAAGGCATCACCTCCCGATTCTGAGCTCGTCAGCTTAGAGGAGGTGAAGGATTTTCACACGGAAGATGGAAACATTGAGGACGATATTCTTCATGAAAAATTATCGAAAATCAATCTTCTCATTGCTAAGATCGAAGCAATTAATTCTAATCCACCTCTATCTTCTGATTTTGTGACCAAGTCTCCCTCCACATTTCCTAACTCTTTCTTGGATGAGACTAACACCTTTGATAATTCTATACCCGAATCTGAAACTTTCTGCTTTGATTTGGAAGAGAATAGTAGTGGCAGTACCACACCACTACTAATGAAGTGCCTTCTAGGAAACCAATAGTTCTAGAATCTAAATCACCCAAACCCGTGGTTAATTTGGTATATTCATGGAAACCTAGTGTTGGGATATCATTTCATCACCTCAAACACAAAAATAAGAAAAATAGATTTTAGAGAGAGAAAGTAAAAAAGAAAATGGTTACTTGTTCATAAAAAGAAAAATGAGAAGCAACACCCTCTCCACACTTGGAGAGGGCTTTATATAGTTACAAGAGTGGACTATTCTTGTGGGCTTTGTGTTGGGCCGGTTCATAATACAAATGGGCTTGAGCCCGACAACTAGGCCCAACTAGCTTAACTAAATTCCCGTAAACTACGTTTTACTTATACAAGGCTCGGGAATATTTTAATGACCATCACTTTAATAAATACACGGCTAACAATCTCCCCCTAAGGGGTGGTCATTCAATTGTGGATCCTTCTTTGTGACGTCTTGAGTCTTGGAGCCTTGTATTCTTGGGAATTTCTTTTGAAGATCCATTTGCATGCTTGTGATTTTGGATCTTGATCTTTAACTTGATATTCTTTGACAAAATACTGATATCGTGGTCTTAAAAGAATTGTAAACAAGAAAGCATTTTCTATACGTCTAAAGAAGAACTTTGATTAATCGATGTTTGTGTAGAAGCAAAATTAATTCTTCGAGAATGGCATGTCTATTTTGAAGTCTTTCATAATCGATTTAAAAGAGATGTAAAAGAAATGAAAGATGTTTTTGTTTCAGTGGAAAATGATCTTGATGAAACTTTTAAACAAAATGAGCTTTTAAAAGATCAACTCTTGGAAGCATCCTTAGCTGAAGATATCAAGAATCTTGTCATAACCTCTTGTGTGGAAATAAGGAATAAGGATTTACATGATGAAACTGAAAGAATTTCAAAAGAGTCAAAAGATGTTTCAAATGAGAGTAAAACAGCTGATACGGTTTGTAATGATGCATTTGAAGTCACACATGAATTGTCAAAAAGAATTATTGAATTGGAAATGATTTGTCAAAAATTTGCTGCCAAGGAGTATTGCTTTGAAATTGCACTTCAGCACATGTTCAAAAAAATAATTATTTGAAACATTGCCCAAAAAGAAAAATGAGACTTTTTATGGATCATTTACAAATCGAGAATGCTCATTTGAAACAGACTTATAAAGATTTGTTTGATTCGGTTCAAATGTCAAGAGTTGAGACTAATCATTGTGATGAAGTCAAAGCTAAGGTCAATTTTGATTGAAATTGAAACTAAAAACAGAGAGTTGGAAATATTCTGTGGCGTCTTAATTAAGGAGTAATGAACACTTGAAGTTGACTTACAAAAGCTGTTAGATCAATCAAAAGTCTGGGTTTTCAAACAAAAACTTCAAATGTCACACAAAATGAGGCAGAAAATTTGAAGTCTCAATTGTTTGAATTTGCGGAAATACTACAGTTCAATAACATTTCGGAAAGATTTGAATTTTTAAAAAAGAAAGCAATTGGATATTTTTGAACTTTAACAAGGAATCGGGGGAGAAACCGAATCTTTTGAACATGAAACAAATGTTTTTCAAATGATGATTGATGAGCTTGAAAAAGGTCTTTGGCAAAGAAATAACAAGAAAAATTTGATTAGTTGATAAAAATCGATTAATTTGAGAATGTTTTCGTCTGATGACGGAAAAAGGGCAACATGGGAAAATTGTATGCTGTTTTGATAATGAAATGTTGATTTGACTAAAGTTATTCTATCAAAAAAAAATCATTGCATCAAAAGTCAAAGATTTTGCTGATGTCATCTGAATTGTACAAACAGAACAAGCCAAATTTGAGGCGTTATTTTGAAAAAATTGAAAAAAAAAAAGTTGTTCTTTGAAGACAATTGGCTCGTTATGTCGTCATATTCTAAAGCCGAAAGATTAATTTTTGTAAGAATCTTAATCATTTGAGAATCAATTGGAAAATCTGAAAGGAAAGTCTGTGAAAACTAGTTTGGATAAATCTTCATTTTGGGAAAAACCACTTTTTCTGCATAAACATTTGATAAACTTTAAATTTCAAAATCATGGTTCATTTCAAAATTGTAGTGCAAAAGGATTGTCAAACCAATGTCACTGCACAGTCTTTGCCTAACCTGAAAGAGATCTGTTTTTTGAAAAAAATGAAATCTTTGGGAATTTAAATTGGCATCACAAGATTTCTTTCATTCTTTGTCAAAAAGAATATCATGAGTTGAGGACTTCGTATAATGCTTTAAAAGTAAAAGTTGATTCTCTTAATCGGAAAAAAAGGGAAATCAATGTTTTAAAATCTTCAAAACCTAAAGGAAAGTAGTTTCGAAAAAGTTTACATAGGTGATTAAAAACCATTTTAAGAAGGGTTTTCTCAGTTTTCAACCTCGTTCTTTACAAAAAGATAGGAAGTTTTCTAAGAAATCTCAAAGTTTTGAAACATTTTTTCCTCAAAAGGGTCTTAAGACAAGAGCTTCAAATGCAAAGAATCAATCTTTTGAAACATCACACTCTTGTTTTACACCGGTAAAACAAGTGTGGAGACCAAAGCAAAGTCATTCAAAATCTTTCAAATATTCCAAATCAGAAATGCTTTCAATGCAAAACAAGAATGACTCTGCTTCGACCATCAACAATAAAGGAAGATTTTCAAACGGATGCAAAAAAAAATTTTTCAGAATGTTTCATTCAAATGACCAATAACAATGAGAATGGAATTTCTTCGTCAAACAAGAATTTAAAACTCTACATGAAACACCGAGTTTCAATAATCAATGGAAAATCAAAAGGAATTTTAAATCTCCATTGATTCCACGAGAGTTGTTTTCAAATGAAACACCGGTTTCAAGCTCTCGTTAGAACTCAACATCTTTACATCGAATTGACACAACTTTAAAATGGTTTTCAAAACTTGGCAGACCCGTTAGCACCATGCTTAAATGGGTTCTAAAGGTTGTTGTCTAAATTCGATGTCAATGGCTTGTTATTAAATTTTAGATAACAACCCGGTTTTCAAATAAAAGAAAAGTATATGTTTCAGTGCGCTTTATCTTCAACAGAAGAGAAATCTTCTTTGTCCCAAAGCCTTTTTGTATCAAAATTCTTTTCAACGCGTTTGATGCTCGGGTTACATACGGATTCTAGTAGATGTCTGCTTAGGGGACTCGATCCTCAAAATAAAGGAAAAGTGTCCATTTTTGTACCATTTTTCTCACCACACGGGAAAGCTTACAACTTCTCGGACTTGGAGTCTATTTCATTTAGATATTCCCAAATCTTGAGCTCAAGGTAAAATGGTATACAAAAGTTATTGAACTAATTTTCAGAAGTTATTCAATAAAGATTTTTCAAAATCTTTCAAATTGCGTGTTCAACACTTTAAACAAATGAATAATAATCAATTTAAAAGTAGTTGTTGTCAAGTGTGTTTATATTGATAAGCGTGCAAATGGTGAAGATTATGTCCGGTTATGACCGCTTCTTGAAATTAACAGGATGAGGAGTGAGTAATCTACTGACCATACGTTTTTGATATCGACATACTTTGACGCAACTAGGTTTTCAAATTTGTTTAGAACATTAGAAAGGTTCCAAAATCATAATCATTGCTCTATCGTATTTTCTCCCATGTGTTTTCAAAATCTCATATAGCTATTTTAATCCATTGATATCGAAAATATCTTATGGTATGCTATTTTTGAGGGGGAGAAAATTAGATTAAAATGTGATCAAGAAAGATAAATGCTTAAGTGTGTGGAATAACAAAGCGATCTAAAAGACTCAAAGTGCAATCACTTTTTCCTCCATGTGTAAATAAATTTTGAAATAAAAATAATTTTGAAAATCGATGCACATGCGTAGGGGGCGTATTTCTCAAAAGTTGAACTTTCAAAGTGTTATGATTTGATTTATAGGGGGGGTATTTCTTAAAAAGTGAAACTTTCAAAGTGTTAAATGTTTTGATTTATATCAAACACTTTGATTGATTTTCAAATGGTTTTATGGTTTTGATCTTAAATACCCATCAACCAACTACCTCACAATGATCAAAGAAGAAATAAGGTGGTAAGGTTAGGTATTATCCCATGATCCAACCAGAACCGGAGGGATCTACCTAGGGACATTCCATAGATAGAATATAAGTCCTTAGGAATGTAACTAAGGCATGAGTTATCATCGGAACAATCACAACAAGATGATAATGAGGACGCGTTGGTTTAACATTGAAGGGGTTGAAGAATGAAAAAGAAATATATGGATAAAGGGTGAAAAGAAAGAAGCCCTCCACAAACTTTAGGCAGAAACCGGGTCAATACATAATCTATCGAATATCACAAAGATGATATTTGGTATTGAAGAAAGACATCATGGACCCAGTGATGCAATGCACAACCCTTCCCAGCCACTCAAGATTCTCTCAAAAGAATTCTTGTTTCATTGTCACGGAGATTAAATGCATAATCTATTGACATCTCACTCCGAGATTGTTGATATTGAAAAGGTGGCAGTCTGCTCCAGCCTCCGATCACAAAAACCAAAAAGCACTTATTGAGTGTAGAGCCAAAAAGAGATCAAATCATAAATCTCACATAGAACACAAAAGTACATTTATATTAAACATCAAAGATACAAAAAAGGTACAAGAGTCGCTTACATGTCTATGTGACAGTGCATGTCTTAGTGACATTGCCGAAACATTAAAGAGTGATACTTAAATTAAGTATTTCACAATGATTGAATGGAAATCCTACCAATGCTAACATCAAGCCAACGCTAAACGTAGGTCACTAATTTAAAAATGAATGTTTAATGATTCAATTAGTGTTAACTAGTAATCTAAGTGATCTAGTAGTTATCTTGTTTTTCTGAAATTTGTTTTCGAAAAACACAAACAACATTTCCTTAATTCATTCAAGTGAAGTGTTGGATTACCAAGGTTACTTATGATGTCACAATATTGATAAGGGGAGGTGGTTGGAATTGAAGCTAGTAGTTGACTCTCATGCTTAGACCGCACTTCACACATGACTTCACTATCGAATATTCAGGCGTAACAAGATTATGATTATGTTTGATGGTCATCCAATATAACCAGGGGGAAAAGAAGTGTTCTAGCTGAATATTTCGATAGAGCGCAACAATTAGGGGGAAGAAATGTGTACATCCGGGACTTAATTGACTATGATGTATACAACATTCAGGACTTAATTGACTTGGAAGTTGTAGTTTCTTTCTTCTATAAGTTGTTTGTGTGAAGTATGTGCGTACGAACAACATCAACAACATCTACAACATCTCTACCTTTCAAAAGCAAGAAAACCGTCATAATTCATACCTTCATATCTCATACTCAAAGTTTAAAGATACACTTCTACAACTCTGATAAATCAAAGAACTTCCTCAAATCATCAAGTTATTGGTCAAGACAAACAAGCATTAAAGTTCAAAGATCAAAGTCACAAGAGAGATCTTAATGATCATCCTTTAGGGAGAGATTGTTAGGAATAAGAAAATGATGATCATTAATGCAATCAAAGAGAGATCTCAATGATCATTAATACAATCAAAGAGAGATCTCAATGATTGTCCCTTAGGGGAAGATTGTTAGGAATGGTAAAAAGTGATGATCTTATTGAGATCGAGTCTTGTAATAATTAGAAAAATTATATTGTGTAATAGGTTAGATGAAAGGTTCGTGACTAAAATAAGTCACGAAACCTGGCTAAATAGCCAAAGTCTAAAAGACAAGAGCACCTTGCTCATACTTGTAAAATGGGTATAAATACCCCACCACCTCCTCATTAGTGAGGTGTGTCTTCTAATCTTATTCTAATCACTTTCTCTAATCCTCCTCCTTCCTCTTTCTCTCTCTACTTTCTATCTTTCTCTTTCTAGATTAAACACTTTATTGCTTATTGATCCTGAATTCAAGACCTCACAGCTAGGAAGTCAAGGGTGTTGATAGATGATGTGGTAAGGAGTTTGAGTGCTCCAATTTATTGTAGAGATTTGGATATGACTCCGCTTAGGGATTTGATCGACTCTGAGGGTAAGATTATTCTTAAAGATCTATAGTCGGGTGTACCGAGAGTTGGTATTCCTAGACCTCTGAGAGCTTCTATGCAGGACTTGTATGATAGGATGGGTAGGATGGAGATACGTCAGGAGGCGATAGAGCGGATGGAGTATAGACAGTCATATCACTGGGACAGGTACCAGGGAGTGTTTGAGCATATGGCTGGGGTTTACAGTGTTCCATTGCAGGGAGCCTACAACCCACATGGTTATGCTCAGCCATAGTATGATCAGTATTATCAGTAGTACCCACCTCCGCCCTCACAGTATCTACCGCACTATCATCATCAGCAGCAGGATGATGATGAGTAGTGTCGAGATGACACAAGTTGGTTATGTGACTGCATGTTTTGGGTGACGTGTGTTTTTAAAAACAATTCTCTAAACATTATTATTATTATTATGGTGTGTAAAATGCATCTGTTGGCATTAAAAAAATATTATCATACTTTCTATTATTTATTAATTAGGATTATTACTATTATTATTTGTGTGCTATGCAATGTTTATATTTGTAACAGGAAAAAGAAAAAAAGAAGGACGCAAGACGAAATGGAGCGAGCAAAGATTCAGAATATCATAATTGAGAAGTATTATTTCACTTTCTCATTTTATCTCTCTTTAATATTTTCACATTGAGGACAATGCTCATATTAAGTATGGGGGAGATAAACTAGAAAAGTTAAGTTAAAAAAAAACAAGTTAAAAGAAAATCGTTTAAAAAAAATAACATTTTATAATCACATATAAGCAATCAGACTCTGGATTGATAACATTACTAGCATATTTATACCACCCAAAAAAATTGTGAGGATTAGATTTTAAGAATTCAGGTATCCATCTTTGATATCTAAGATGATTTTTATCTTTAGCTTTCTCGAGTTAAGGAGTGAGCAATTGCAAATATCTCATCCGTCATTACGGCTGTGTATGTGTAGTTTTGTCGCCTTTTATGGAGCATTGTTATCGATTTAAAATTAGATGAGTGTGCCAGTGATTTGTTAATTCTAGAACTTGTGCTTGAAATCTTTATGAGACCGCAGTAGGAACACGTTAGCGTGTTATAAACATTTTACTAATTAAGAGGTGATAAACATATAAATATAAGTAAAAAATAATTTTGTTCAAAAAGATTTTTAATAAAATTATCTGAAATTTTATCCGTACGAATTGAAGAACGTAAATGTTGGTATTACTATTAAAATGAATTGCGAAGGTTGCAAACTTCTAAGTTCGTTGAAGTAGTATGCTTATCCTAAGTATAGGGGGAAAGCAAGTTTCCCCCAACCCAAGTGAAGTCGGTAAAAAAATGCAAGAAAAAAAATGATGTGAAGAAATAATTGGTAACATTACGGATAAGGTGAATTATAATTTTATTACAAATCTTTTTAACAAATAAATAAATAGTATCACTTAATAAATTACCCCTTTTGATGTTTATGTTTGGTGCTTACGCCATGTCGGTGAAGTTTAGTTTCCTGTACAAGCCTATGGTAATTTGAACATTTCATGAATGCGTGTATGAGTGACTTCCGTTTAATATCCATTTTACTAAATTGACCGAGTGTGAAAAGAATCTTATCTATAAAAAATTCATGAGTTGCTTTGTCGCGTTATCTATGCTTGTGATCATAATTTGTTTTATTAAAACGAAATACTTTCGCTTTGATTTCTTGAGGGCAAGCAATAAGCTAAGTATGGGAGGATTTGATAACACTCTAAATATACATAAAATATCCCTCGAAAATACGTGAAATATATATGTTAACACATGAAATATTACAAAGTTTGGTTGTTTTTTGTGCAAATAATCATTTCAGGACCAAAAATGAAGAAAAGGACTAAACGTGCAAAGATATTCCGTTAAATGCACTAACGGTCATTATAAAAAGAATCTCGAAGAGAATCCAATGAAGAATTAATGAACGAGGCTAAAGTGCGGTGCACAATTCTTTTTGTACGGCGTACTTTGAAACGAAGTAAATGCAATTTAATTATACACCAAGTGCGGCACATAATTTTCCAAGTGCGGCGCACTTCACCTGCAGTTACTCAAAGTTAGTAATGATAGCCATTATTGATGCAACCCTTGGCTTGTCAATTCCCACAACTGATACTCCACTCCTCACCTATAAATTAAGCACGAAATGGTGGCTCAAATCATTTCATTCCACACATTCCATCTTATATCTCATCTCAATTCATCTAAAATACTCTTAGGATGTTTTAGTAGTTTTGGGAATATTATTCTTAGTCCATCACAATTTCCAGGTTGTAATCATCTAAGAAGGTGTAATTTAAGCTATTAAGGGCTGTGACAGAGTTGTTTATACTTTGGAGTTAAATTTCCGGGTTGTTAGAATCATTGTTCGGAGGAAAACTCTTAAAAATCAATATAATTTGCTATTGGAATTGATATAAACATGTTTCCCTTCTTGAATGTTATGTTTTCTGAATCTAACATGCTTGTTATGTGTTTTGAATTGATGAACTTGGAGTAGTTTAACATGTTTGTTTAGGGATTATGAGGAAATTATGAATCTAACTTGGATAAACTAATGAATTTTGGAAATTATTAATATGAACTTGATGGTTTACACTCGGATCTCTTAATCATCATTTGATCATCATACTAGTCCGGATATAGGTCGAAAGACTCCGACTATATGCTTGATTTCCAAGTTGTTTGTCTTTGACAACTAGATTAGCCTTGTGAGGATTGGCTAATAAAATGATCATTAACCGAGGATAAAAAGGTTTAACGCTTAACCTCATGTCTAACGAACTTGGTTAAGAAAGTCCATATTCCTATTTTCCAAACATGAATCAAACTTAAACCATTTTTGTAATCAAAAGTAAAGGCCAAAAGGATTTTTGATTATAATGAATAGACAATCATTTTAATAAACTAACCGTTTCTTTAATCGATTATACTTTAATTCTTGAACCCATTATCCATCCAAGTTTATCTTTATTTATTCTCATCCCCTAAGCAAACACCATTTTATATCTTGAATTTGAATCATTATCTTTAGATCGTGACAGTCTATTAGATAACCCTTTCGTAATATAATCGGCCCTTTCTAAGAATAACCAATCCCGTGGAATGACCTGGCTTACCCTAAACCTATACTATAAACGGGGGTTTATACTTTACCCGTGTGTTAGTTGGAATTTGGATAAAACTAGAGTTATAAATTTAAAGCTTTTACAACACATCAGGAACTTTTAAAATTTCTTGGTTTCGGAAAAGCAAGTTTAGAATTTGTGGTTTCGAAAATTGTGAATTTTCCAAACATGTACGTTTTCATCATTAAATTTCGACCCAAACTTAAAAGGAAAACCAACAACATGTATCAACAATATCAAACCAAAACACATCCATTTATCTTCTTAAGATCCATAATCATTTCACATATCACTTACAACTTCATCATGTCTACTTCATCAAACAGTGTAATGCACAACGACATTATGATAGCTGGTTCCAAGGAACGTTCACCAATACTTTCACTGGGTAGATAGGCACAATAGAAATCACAATTCACGAGATACGTTGACACCAAACCAAATAGAGAGCTACTCAAGAAAACCATTTATGAAGGTCCATATATCATGACTTAGATCACTCATCCAGAAACTCCTAAAGATGGTGATAGACCAAGGGTACTAGGTTATATTGAGAAGGAAACATATGCTAATACCAGTCAAGATAACAAACAATTAATTGATGCTGAAGTAGAAGCAGTTCATATGATATTGAATGGGATTAGGAATGACATATACTTTACTATGGATGCTTGCCTAAATGCATAGAAAATGTGCATTGCCATTGAAGGTTTGTAGTAGGAGAGTCAATCTACATTCAAGATGTCAAGACATAGCTATTTTGGGAATTTGGTAAATTTACTTCAAGGGACGGGAATTAATTGAATCATACTACACAAGGTTTTACAAAATGATGATATAAATGGTGAGGAACAAGTTGAAGGTTGATAACATGCAGGTGAATGTGAAGTTTCCACAACAAATTCAACCAGAATGGCCAAGATTTGTCACAATTGTTAAGCAAGCTAACAATTTGGATAATGTCTTATATCACACACTCGTTGACATTCTAAAACAACAACAAAATAAAGTCAATGAAATCAGTGCTAAAAGAATTTCTAGGAATGCTAATCCACTCGCACTTGTTGTTGCTAGTCGAAACTATCTAGATGACTATTACCAAGCACCTCTAGCACCAAAACTTTACAAAACCCATACACCATCATCAAGACAAATAACATCAACCAGAACACTTGCTGCTTCTAGGAACAAAGGAAAAGAGATTATCAAACCACCTACACCTCCATGTGAGTCAGCATCAGAAGAAAATGATGAAGAACAGGTTCAGAAGGATAAGCATATACAAAAAAGTTTGGTACTCATTGCAAAACACTTCAAAAACATCTACCAACATACCAACAACAACCTCAAAACTTCATCAAACACCAGGAACAAGAATGTGGATACTTCTCTAACAACTAGGAATAACAAAAAAACTGGGTAGTTTGTGAATCAAAGGGCAGTAACAGTTGCTGGGAAAGGGAAACTTTAGGGAATCAAGTAGTTTAGCAGTCTTGGATACAATGTTTTAATTGTAAGGGGTTTGGGCATTTTCCTGAGGAGAGTAGAAAACCAAAAACGGTCAAGGATTATGAGTACCACAAGGAGAAGATGATGTTATGCAAACAAGAATCAAAAGGTATCCCTTTAAGTTAGAGTAGAGTGAATGGCTTCAGGAAACTAATGAAGAGCCAGATGAAAAAGAACTAGAAGCACATTACATGTACATGGCGATGATTCAGGAGGTCTTGCATGCTATTGATGACAATTTTGGACCTACCTATGATGTTGAACCATTAGAAAATGTACAATCAGACGATGACTATAATGAGTTTGCCACTGAAAGACATCATTCTGAGTAACCTGAATCCATTAATGACACATATGTGGTGGAATAGGCTGATAGTAATGTCATTCCTGATTCATCGGATATGTATGATAAAGAAGGAAAGGAAGACCAAAATGTCGAAGAACCTTAGGATGAACATGTCTTGCTTGCTTCTTTAATTGCTAATTTAAAACTAGATGTTGATGAGAACAAAAAAATTCATAAGCAATTAAAGAAAGCAAATACGTCTATTACTCAAGAGCTTGATAAATACAAGCTTGATCTTAAATATTGAAAAATTAAGCTTGAGAGGAAGAAAACTTTTCAAAGGAACCAGAAAGACAAAGAAGAAGCTGAACTCAAATGCAAAGAAGCTTTTGATTTACTGGCATGTAATACCCATAAAAACGCAGAATCTTTAAAAACAGAAGCATACAGAACGTTTTTAGTGAAAGATAAAATGCCAAGCTAGTAAATCAAATTTCTATGCAAGAGAGACAGATTTCTAAAATTGAAAAAAAAATGAAGAGTTGAAAAAGGAATTTAAAAAACAGGAAGATAAAGACATAGATAAACAAATTTCTTTGGAAAATCAAGTAAAGACTTTAAGTAATATTGTTTATTAAACAAGTCAATCGGCATACACCGTTTTTTGCTAACTCCTAAACCGAGTTAATATTATAATGGTAGATGCTCAATAAGTTTTGAAAATTATGAGTACCTCAAGAAAGCTCAATGGGAGAAACCGTGCTTATATAATGTTTAATATGACAAGAATGATCTTGCGAAAATTTTTGCTCATGAAAGTGAAGAAACAATTCAACTTGCGGAAAATAGTAGATCAAAATTGGGTGATTTAGTAAAACTATATGATTATACAAAACTAAATAACCTTTATGATCTTTTCCTTCCACAACAACAAAAGTCTCGTGAGCAATTGTATATTTAAATGAAGTGAAAAAGAACATTTTCAAAACATCTTTTAAGAAAAACCAACAAATTTGGTGAAAAACCAACAAATTTGGTGAAAAACATCAAATAATTACCTAAACATAAGTCAATAAACAAAAGTAAGTATGCTTTTCAAGATGTTTAAGCCAATGTGGACAACATTAGATCCATTGTTAAAACGGATTGGCAACAATGTAAAATAGATTTGCAGAATCCCATTACTCATGACATAAAGATGTTATTCACAATCTTTTAATTCCACTTGCTCATAAAGCTTTGAAAAATGTTAGGATTTTTGAAAATGCTTTAAAAGAAGAAATGCTCGAAGACTTGAAATATGTTAAATCTGTTGAAAAAGATGACTTGAAAATGGAAATCGATGATCATAAATCTCAACTCGAAAATGACAAAACAGATTTTCCAAAAGTCAATGATCTACTCTTGAAAGAATTTTATGAAAAAGATTTTTTGTGTGTTATTCTTCTTTCTTTTGACGATATTGATGAATATTTTGATATGGCATGCAAAATATCTTGAGAAAATTGAAAAATGTGAACGTCTTAAGAATGAGCTTTCCAAGACTGATAAACAAAAACATGACAAGAGTTTTGCTCAGCTAGAAAAACATTGCATTAATCTTGAACTTGCTTTGCAAAATGAAAAGGAAAAGAATGTTTGTGAAAACTCTTGGGAAAGCAATCTTTGACATCAGAGAACAATAAAAAAGTTTTGAAAGCAAAAAATCGATTCCCTGATTGCTAAGCTAAACCGAAAATCGCTTGAAACCAATGTTTTGAAAGCTCAATTACAAGACAACACAATAGTGAAACTGCTGAAAATGCATAAATGTAGAATAAATGCAAGGAAAGTCCGTGGATACTAGACATGAAAAACATCAGTTGTTAGATAACCAAGTGCTTATACATTTAAAAAAACATCAGTCATGAGAAAACCATCTCCTTTTTCAAATTTTCTACAAGTTTTTTCAAATCTAGGTTTGCTCCCGAGACTTGTGAAAAAAAGATTTATCAAAAGGAATCACCCCATAGATTTTTCGTCAAAAAGAAAAAGAAAAACAAGTTGTAAGAAACATAAATGTGAACCTAGAATGTATCAAGTAAACACTAAGTATACACAATCTAGAACACCTTAGTTGTAATAACCCGAGCTTCAGGTCAATGTCTATCCCGAGCTAAGATAATTATTTTTGCTACGTAACTAATTATAGTCGTTTATGCTATAATAAGGCATGGGATAAAAGTTACCATTTATAGTGGTAATTTCTTAAGACCGTGATAGAGTTTCCTATTTTGATTTTAGCTTCAAGAAAAACAAAAAAAAAATTATATTTGTGCTCCGAAGCGTGATTTATGTTATTTTTTGTATTTTAACGGCGTTTTCTGATTTTTTTTCAAAACCAAAGGTTAAAAGGTCTTGTTTACTGGTTTAATGTTTTATTAAACATTTTAAAGTAAAATTAATGGGATGGATTTAAAATATTTACTAACATGGTATAACCCGAGTCTTTGGCCGATTTTATTAACGACATAGATGCTTTGTAGACAAGTTTTAAAAAGGGCTTAAGGTTGGAGGTACTAGAATTGCCAATTTCCACCAAACTACTTTTCTATAAATAGGACCTCACACATACACTTATAACTTTTTACCAGCAAAATTTCTCTTCCTCCTCCTCTCTTGCTCTTTTCGACAGGCCACCAACAACACCACCACTTTCTGGCCAATTTTCTGACATGCAAATAAATCCGTTTACATATTATTAATCCTTGTTTCAAGAGCTACAAATCCCACTATTAAAATCTTACATGCAATAAGATTTGGAGAAGTTAGATTTTTGGGTTGTTGCAATTTTCGTGTATAAAGGGGTGTTCAAAGGGGTTAGATTAGTGTTGTATTGAAGTTGGTTGACTAAAAAGGTTTTGTTTGGTTTGTAGGGTGTTCTTCCGATTTCAAAAGGCCAAGGGAAACCATAGTTTGATTTTCTTATAAGCATTGTGAGTTTCTATTTATGTTTATGTGTTGGTTAATTTGTGTATATTGCGTGTTATATGATTATTGCTATAAGATTTAAGTGCGGAAATTATTGAAAATGTATTTGGTTATTGAACAAAGTTTGATGGTTTTGGTATGATTAAATACGATAGCTAAGCATGTTTTGATAGTCGGATTATGTCAAAAATGTCGTTTTAATAGGTTTTGGGTTGACCAAGTTTGACCAGAAAGTTTGACTTACCCGTAGCGAGTCGAGAAATTTTTGAAACTTATTTTTGATAATGTCAAGCGACAGTGTTCGTCTTTAGCTATGTTTCGCTAGGTGGATCGTCACGTAACTCTTAATAATGAACGTTTTACGGCCGAGCCAAGTTTGGTTATTTTTGGAGTACAAAGTCAACTACGAAGTTTGACTTTTGAAAGTCAAACTTGCGTAAACTTTTGAATATAGTCTATAATGAGCAAAGGGTTTGTAATGTTAGTTAATTGATAACGAATTATGAAGTTCGGATTATATTATCCTTACTTTCGGTAACTTTCTAAAAATGGAAACTTAGTGGAAAAGTGTCACGATATTGTTAGTGCGTCAAAGTGAAATGTTTTACGTCGCACTTGGAGATTATAGTATATGATTTTATGTACGTAATGGTGATATATATATATATATATATATATATATATATATATGCAAGTATGTATTATATGAGTTATTATACTTTTAGTCACATACTGCTATATATGTATTATATAGGTCGCGGTTAAGACATGAAGCTATTTGCGCTTGTTGATTTGATTGAATTGGATCTTTTGCTTAAGGTGAGTTTATAGCCTCGCATTTAAATATTTTGATTGTTTTTAAACCCGCGAGGAGGATGCATGTTTGTTTTAAAAAATAGAACACATATGACTTTATGGTATGCTGGACCTGATTATGAGATTGTTTCCGCAAAAGTAGCTATTGTCAAAGTCCCTTATTTCATGAACCGTTAATCGCCTTGTAAGGTGAAAGCTAATGCATTAAATAGATCTACTGGGTTTGACAACCCTGTCCGGGGTTTGAATCCTTGTGAACACCATGTCAAACGGACATTTTGTATTTAGAAGTAATAGGTATATGACAATAATACCTTGTTTTGCAAAACATTAACATATGAAATGACATATGTATTGTTAACGTTCGGTGTCATGAGCTTATTGCGTGAAAGAAAAGAAGTTGCTATACATTGCATTCGTTGCTTTGTTTTCCCGAGAACTAATTATGTGTTTAAAGATTATTACTTATTGATTATGTTAAACTCTATGAATTTCACTCAACATTGTTGTTGATGTTTTAAACATGTTTTTATCCCAGGTAACCAAGGATGAAGGCAACGATGGCGTGGAGGTGTCCTGTGTGTGATGGATTTGTTGAAAGACTACTTGTGTGTTCCCTGTCTTTAAGAAACAATGTCTTAAGTTGTTCTAAAACAATGTCTTTATTTTGAAACAATAGTTTTTCAAATGTTGTACTGGTTGTGGTTGCTATTCTAAGGGAACTAAACGCATTTGACTCTGATTAATAATGGAACACATGTTTGTTAAACGTCTCATTTGGGTCATTTTCTATTATCTTGGTGAATGGTGCTATTTAGTAACACTCAATTGCTAAATTTCGCTGCCCAAATCTAAAGTCCTTTGGATGGGGGTGTTACAGAGTGGTATCAAGAGCCTAAGGTTATAGAGAACTAGGTCGAGTCTTTTTGAAAACATAAACTATAACACTTCTATACGCACGCCAAGACTCCTCGTTTCCATTAGTGACATATAGAAAGAAAAGGTATATTTACGTATGTGTTGTATGTATAAATTGTTATGTATAGGTATATTTATGCACGTGTTGGATGCATAAAGTGCTATGTATTGGTACATTTATGCATGTGTTGTATACATAGAATGTTATGTGATTATATGATGATTATTATTATATATGTTTAGAGTATAATTGAGGTATATATTGAACGAGAATGTCATGAATTGTGAATTTTTATTTGTTGCGCTTTTATGCGAACTGTTATTTTAATAATGAATAAGAAGTGATACGCTATTAAGTAAGTATTATATGATATTTTCTAGATTATCATGGTGAACGTAATTCCTCCCGATCATGTGGATGATGTACCCGTCGTTGAGCCGAATCAACACGATGATGTTCCTGTTGTTCCCGAGCCTGTCTTAGTGGATGAAGACGAGGACCCGAAAGAGGAAGAATTTAAGGAAGAAGAAGAACCCCAAGAAGAAAAAGATGATATGGAAGTCGATATCAAGGAAGATGAGAACGAGTCAGAGTTGACATATCCTTATGAAGAGGTGGATCCTCTTAACCCTCCGCCGCCTACTTCTGAGTCAGAGCCTGAGGATGTAAATGAGGTTAAGGAAACGATTGAGTCCGAGGATGAGAATGTTCCTGCTAGTGTCCATGAGGTAGGTGAGTCGTCTACTGCTCCTTTTCTTTGAGAGGACAGTGATGGTCTATTGCCTGGTCTCATGAGGAGGGACGTTAACTCTCTTTTTGGTCGGATGGCTTCTCTTTCAAGACGACTGTGTGGTCGCGAGACGCCGCATGCATTGGTTGAAAAGAAAGGAAAAGCAAAAGACAAGTATTATGGTAAGTTGATTTTGGATTTGGTTAACAAAGTGCGTTTTAATGTAGAGCAAAGAACAGCTGCAATGGAAAAGCTGGTTGAAAAGCTCGGTAATGCTAAAGAAAAAGTTGAGTGTAAGAAATTAAAGAAGGAACTTAAAGAAGCATGGTTTAGCAACACATTCCTTCATATACAGAACGAACGAGTTGAGAGAGATCTTTATTAGACTAGAGTTCGAGCTCATGAGTTCTATCAAGAAATGATTCGTAGAGGATTTGTGTTTGAAGAAAGACTGAATGAAGTTATCGTTGTTCCGATTAAAGATGAGAAGAGTCCTTCATCTGAGCAGCGAGGATCTTCTCATGATTCTTAGTAGCTTAGTTTCAATTATAGTATCTTTATTGTGTAATCACTAAATTGAATACTCAGTTAGTAGAATTAGTGTTATTGGTTGTAACGATTTGTATCATTTCATGAAACAATGTAACTATGTATTAAGTCTTTTGTGATGAAAAATAAATGACTATCTTTTGATTACTACATGATGTTGTGTGACTGTTGTTGTGATTGATTTGTCATTGTACCATGTTATGAGTATATCATGTTATGAATGCTTATCAGATTGTTTTCTGTGTGACGTGACGGAATCATGCCTCCAAAGTCTGCACCTTTGACTCAAGCTGCTATTCGTAGAATGATCAAGGAAAGTGTCGATGCTGCTATCGCTGCTGAGCGAGCTAGACATGAGAATGCTGGAAATGATGCTAGAGGATCTAGACCAGTTAGGGGTTAAGATGTCGCACCTGCTGTTCGTGAGTGTACTTTTGCTGGGTTTATGAAGTGCAATCCTACTATTTTTCACGGTACTGAAGGAGCAGTCGAATTACAAAGATGGTTCAGGAAAACTGAGAGTGTCTTTGGAATCAGTGAATGTGCAGAGGGCAAGAAGGTTAAGTTTGCTGCTGCAACATTGCAAGGACCTGTTTTGACTTAGTGGAATGCTAAGGTTTCAACCATAGGTTTGGAGACTGTGAACCAAATGCCTTGGACTGAGATGAAGCAGTTGATGACTGTAGAGTTTTGTCCAATAGAAGAAGTTCAAAGAATGGAGCACGAACTATGGAACTTGAAGGTCAAGGAGTATAACATTGTGGCTTATACTTAGAGGTTCAATGAGTTAGCTTTGATGTGTCCGAGAATGGCTGAACCAAAAAGAGTAAAAGTTGATGCTTACATTCGGGGATTGACAGATAACATCAAGGGTTAAGTTACTTCTTCTAAGCCTGCTAACCTGAACGAAGCCATACGCATGGCTCATAAGTTGACGGAACAGAAATTGCAAGCTAGAGATGAAAGAATTTTGGAAGGAAAGAAGCGAAAGTGGGAGAGCTTTCAAAGTAGAAATAGTAGTGGTAAGAGCAATCATAGGGAAAACTCACGCCAAACTTCGCAGAATAACCAAAAGCAAGGGAACGCGCGAGCTATGATTACTGCTCCTATTAATGGAAATGTGTCTTCTGGATCACATCCTTTGTGTGAACGTTGTTTTACTCGCCACGTTGGTCCATGTACGATCAAGTGCCACAAATGTGGAAAGGTTGGGCATAAGACAAGGTACTGCAAGGAGATGAATGTTGCCACAGGTGCAAACGCTCAGCCCATTCCGACTTGTTATAATTGTGGTGAGCAAGGTCATACTAGGAACCGATGCCCAAGGAAGGTTAAGCAAGAGGAAACGGGAGAAGTTCGTGGCCGAGCTTATGCAATTAAGGATGTTGAGCCGCAAGGTCCGAATGTGGTTACTGGTACGTTTATGCTCAATAACCGCTATGCTCTTGTTTTATTCAATTCAGATTCCGATAGGAGTTTTGTGGATACTAGATTTAGTTCCATGCTTAATATCGATCCGGTTAAAATAGGAGCTAGTTATGAGGTAGAGTTAGCTGATGGAAGGGTAGTTAGTACAAACACTGTTTTGAAAGGATGCACTTTGAATTTAGTGAACCATATTTTTGAAATCGATCTTATGCCGATTGAGCTTGGTACGTTTAACGTCATAATCGGTAAGGATTGGCTTGTCAAGCACGATGCTGTTATCTTCTGTGGCGGTATACTGTATGGAAACAAGATGTTGATAGTCAAAAGTGACAAGGGTGTGTCTCGACTAAAGGTCATATCTTGTATTAAGGCCCATAAGTATGTCGAACGAGGTTGTCATTTATTTTTGGCACACGTGATGGAGAAGAAATCAAAGGAGAAGTGATTGGAAGATGTGCCTGTAATTCGTGATTTTCCTAAGGTGTTTCCTGAGGATTTGCCAGGACTACCACCGCCAAGGCAAGTAGAGTTTAGATTTGATCTAGTACCAGGGGTTGCACCTGTTGCATCTGATTTATATAGCTATAAAAAGGGTTTAGCTTTAGTAGAAGAATAATTGGTCTTTTACAAGAAAAATGAAGGTATGCTTTGTGATCAAATTGCTGTACTAAAAAGTGATGCCTCATTCAATGAAGCAAAGATTATTGCTCTTAAGTCTTATATAAATAAACTTAAGAAAGAAAAAGAGGATAATTTGCTTAAAATTAACAACTATGATAATGCCACTAAGAGTTTGGATAAAGTGATAGGAAGTCAACTAGTAGATAACAATAAGAAGGGTTTGGGGTACAATGTTGTTCCTCCTCTACTTACGGGCCTATTTGCACCTCCTACCATTGATTTATCTCACTCTGGCATTGAAAAGTTTAAGGAGCCTAAATTTGTAGGCTATGGTGTTAAGGTAGATAAGATTGTGTCTGAGAATTCCTCTGTAGAGATTAAGAAAACAACAGATGCACCAATTGTTAAAGATTGGGAATCAGACAGTGATGATGAAGATGATAAGCCTAAGCCTAAAGTTGTCAAGAAAACAGTTGATTCTAAAACTGTTAAACAAGATGTGGTGTCAGATGGTAAGTTAAAGAAGAAAACTGTTTTTCCTACTACTGCCAAGATAGAGGTTGTTAAACCTAAACAACAAGAAAAACCAGTTAGGAAACCAGTGAAGTATGCTGAGATGTACAGATCACAAAAACCTAGAGGGAATCAAAAGAGATTGGACATAAATTAAGATCCCATCAACAGGGAGTCATTTTGTATGAACTAATAAAGCTATGTTTTTGGCTTGGGAAGCTTTAACCATCTGATAAAAGATTGTAAAAGGAAGGTACAAAAACCTATATGGAACAATGCTAGAAGGGTAAATCATCATAATTCTCATAGAATGTCTTACCCTCATCCAAAAAGAAACTTTGTTCCAAAAGCAGTCTTAATGAAAACTGGGATGAGACTAGTTAATGCTGCTAAGCCAAAGGCTGCATATAATGCTGTCAAGAGGAATAGGTTTAATGTTGTTAAAGCATCAGCATGTTGGGTCTGGATGCCAAAGAACAGAGTGGTAGATCATGTATCCAAAAACATCAGTGCATCAGTTACTTTGAAAAGATTGGATTACATTGATGCACAAGGAAGATTCAAGTCTGTGATGGATTGGGTTCCCATAAGAAGATGATTTGGAGGATCCTTCCAAACAGGGGAGGATATGAAAAATGTCCATATTAATGAAGATCACTTTTGTTCAGATGGATGCACAGGCTCAGGGGAGGCAAAAGTGCAACAAAGAAAAAGAAGAATCCAGAGAAGAGTGCAGTAAAAGCAAAAATACCAAGAAGATGAAGTGTTTGGAAGAATCATCTCAGTAAATAAAATGAAGGTTTAATTCAAGAAACTTGATGATTTGGAGGTAAATCACAAGTTTAGGGGAGGATTGTTGGGAATTAAACACTTCAGAGTTAGTACTGCTAAGCTAAGAGTTAGTACTGCCAAGCCAACAATTAGTACTGTTAGAAGAAATTAGTTAGTACTGCTCAAGATTACAACTGTCAGTACTAAACTAGTCAGTTAGTACTGCTAGAGTAAGTTAGTACTGTTAGTACTAACTTAAGGCTGTTGAAGAACTGAGTACTGCTAGTGTATAAGTTAGTGCTGCTGATGGAAGATTAATGTTGCTGAAGAGTTAAAGCTGCTGCAAAGATAAGAGTGATTCAGGTCAAAGCTGTTGAAGAGACTACAACTGTGTGAAGAGATAAGTATGAGTTATTTTAGGAAAAGATTATTGATTGATAGAAAAGATCTTGTATATCTTTTAGTATGGTAAGTTAGTAATTGTAGTTTGACTATGACTCTTTGTGTCTATAAAAGGATATCATAAGTCATAGAGAAAGATAGACAATCATAATACTTCTCATACACATCTCTTAGATTCATAGCTTCAAGGTTGTAAACCCTAGTACTAGAAAGAGTACTCGTATTATCATTAATAATATAGAAGCTTGTTGGTTATATTGTTCTTCCTACTACATCATTATTACTGTTTCATTGGTATTCTTCTTAGTGGTATAAACTAGATTCCGCATGTAACACCCCCGAAATTTCAACAACGCAGCGGAATACCACTATGGGGTGCTACTTCATAGTCCATACACACAAGTCACAGAAAACGAACTGTCAAAAGAGACTTTTTAATAAAATGTCACATCAATTTAATTAAAAATGTTCAGAGTTTAAAGGTACCATCATAATGAAATTAGAAAGCATTGACAAAACTTAGTCAAATAGTATCAAGTTTAACTAAGCCTTTTAAAAATATCTATATCCGCGCGACTCGAATCACCCCAAGAGCTCTCACTAGCAAATAGTAAACCTGAAAATACATGCTAAAACGTCAACAATAATGTTGGTGAATTCATATGTTTAAGTAAAAAGCAATATTGAAATAATTTAAGAATTTTAGTAGTAAGAAAAGTAGCGTAACAACTTTTTAAAAGTGGATATTTCCAGAAATCCATCCGACATCCAAGTATTGATTTAATAAATCTATTAATAGTTCAAGTATGGACCAACAAATCGAAGTAATGGTGGACTAAGTACGTATTCCGAAGTCCAAAACAAGTAAGGTAGACAAGGGAAACACATTCGCCAAGTCTAAGTATATATTATTGCACTAAGCTCATGACACCGAAGCCTTAACTAGATTTGTGCCCCAATCAGAAAATAGGATGCTTGCCAACACCCTAACACCTCTCAATGTTAAATGCACCCGATCAAACTAGTGACCCAAGTAAAGGTGGGGATTGTTAGTCCCGATAGATCTATCCATAACACCAGCGCTCACTATAATAGCAATTAACGGTTCATGATAAATAGGGACTTCACGGCAATAAGGTAACTTAGGCATTAATAATCAGGCAGTAATCTGGATAGCATACACTTTGAAAAACACTTGTGTCCGTAGTAAAAACGATCATGTCTAAAATTCACGGTTTCAAATATAGGTATTCACGATCTCAAATCATGTAGTAACAAATCAAGCTTTAGTAAAAATAGTCATGTAACGCTTATGTAGTAGAAATCAATAAGTTCACTTAGTAAAACGAGCATGTATTCCCCTCGCGGGTTTATAAAACATTGAAAAGATTGAAATGCGAGGCTATGAACTCACATTGATGATGAAGAACGATCGACAGATAGGCATCTAATAGGCGCAACACGAACAGAAGACGAAGCAGCTCGAACAAGAAGTTGCAACTAATCTTAACGGTTAAGACCCACTAGTTTAGGATAATGAATTTGGGTTTTCCGATGAATGGTTACATCAACGTGACACGTTGATAAAAGATTTAGCTTTCAAGTTGTAATGGTTTGGTGGTTGGTTAAATAAAACAAATCAAGAAGCATATATAATTCATAGAGTGAATCATATAGCAAAGTATGTAATATATTCCGTATATATTACATATGAAAAATAAACAATTATATAATTCATATGATGAATTATATAATAAGACAAAACAATCAAATGACTAATTTGAGGTATATAATACTTTGCAAGTATTATTTAAGAAACGTGAGTAAATAATTAAACAAAATAATTCGACATGTTGTAGGAAATCACCACTTAAATAAATAAAAAGTTCTTAGCATAAAAGTAAACGTACGTTTTAAAGTTTCAAGTTATATAAACGATGTTTCTAAAACTTTTACAAAAGTTATGACTTTATCTTTTAGTTAGGAATTTATAAAATTATATTTTATAAATTAGTATACGTTTCGTTGTCAGTTATATGTATAATTATACCTAAAACCCTCTTTAAACCATAACTTAATTTTTTTTCTATCGGTTTTCAAAGATAATATATATTGTAGCTAAAAATACTAGGTATAGAATTTTGTAGAAAATTTGGCATGACTTATTCGTTTTTACAACGTTACCATTGATTTTTACCAAAACTCAACGTTTTCCCACTAAACCAAATCCATGTTGCAAAACGTCCGCATTTTAATATATACCTAACTAAACTAAATAATTACCAAAGATTAACAAAATCAAACACCCTCTATATGGGCTGTTAAACCCATTTCCAAACACCCCTAAAGCTGAAACAAACAGCCCTTAAAGCTGTTGTCCCAAACAGCCCGTTTGGGCAGCTTATACACCAAACCAAACGCCCCTAATTGGCTATTAAACATGTATCCAAACGCCCTATTTGGGCAGTTTTAAACTTACAGCCAAACGCACGCTAAAGACTTATAAAACACAAGATAGTAACATGTAATCAATTTATTTAACCAACCAATCCACCATTAGTCCATCTTTGTATTTTATAAAAACTTTTATATAGTTTTGTTAGTCGATTATACCAAATGAACCACAAAGTCAAATGCACCCTTGGTGCCGATAACCACAAAATCAAACGCACCCGGCTGTTTCGCACCCAACCCGAACGCACCCTTTGTTGGCTGTTTTGGTGCGGCTGACCCGGAACCAAAACGCACCCTTTTCGGCTGTTTTTATAACACAAACCACACGCACCCTAGCTGTGATTTTTCACAGCCAAACGCACCCCATTTGTAGGCTGACCCGACAACCCAACGCACCCATTTGGTGCTAGACAAACCCGACGCACCCTGCTGGTGGGGTGTGAGGGGGTGGTGGTGAGGCTGTGGTGGTACAGCAGCCGAGAAAGAGAGAGATGGTGGTGATGTTGGGGCGGCTGTGGTGTGAAGGTGATGATGGTGGTGGTGATTCGGTGGGCTGCGGTGGGGAGGCAGCCGGAGGAGAGGGCGGCGCGTGGCGGCGAGTGACAACGGGGATCGAATAGATCGGTTAAAAAGAAACACTTTTCGTTTTGGCCGGAATGCTCGGCGGCATGGTGGCCGGCGGCGGCGGCTGGCCGGAGAAGATGACCGGAGGTGGTGGTGTGTCGGAATATTTGAGAGAGAAAGAGGGAGTATATAAATGTGTGTGTGTGTGTTTTATTTTTATAAAATAAAAATAAAGGTATGATTTTTATATTTATATGTATGTGTAAAAAGTTATAAATAAAAGTGTTAAGTGTGTGATAAATGAGGGTAAATTTTAAAAATATTTCCCAGGGACCTAAAGTGTAACTTTTAAGTAATCTTTTATAAAATAGTGGTTCGGGACTCGTTTGGGCTACTTAACGGATGATTCAAATCACGAAACTTGCGTCATTGTTTTCCAAATTATTTTTCTGATAAAAATGAGTGGTTGAGTAACATAAACTTCTTCCTCAATAGTTCCATATAAAAAGGCACTCTTCACATCCATTTGATATACCAGAAAACCCATAAAAGAAGCATAGGCAAAAAACAATCTGATTGCCTCAATTCTTGCTATAAGAGCAAAAACTTCTTCATAGTCTATACCTTCTTCTTGTCTACGACTCTATGTAACCAACCTTGCTTTATTCCTAATCACAATCCCTTTTCATCTTTCTTGTTTTTAAAGACCCATTTTGTTCCAATGGCCCTCTTTCCAATAGGCAAATCCACAAGTATCCAAACCTGTTAGAGTTTGAATTGCATAAGTTCTTCCTGCATTGCTTCCACCAAAGATGAATCAGATAGAGCTTTAGCAATGCTTGTGGGTTTAATCTGTGATAGGAAACTAGCATATAAACAAGTATTTAAGGTATCATGTGTTTTTTGTTCATATACAGCATTGAGAAATCCTTGTTCAGAAGTAGGTTTTGTCATTCTTCTTGTCTAAACAGATGTCTTCATATCACCAATCACATTTTCAATTGGGTGATCCTTATGAATTCTTGTATTAGGAGTGGTTGCAACTGTATAGGAATTTGTAATGTTCCTCAAATCAACCTCTGGTTCATCTTTATCATTGAAGAACTCAACATGAGTGGCTTCAAGTGTATGACTAGCTCCCATAGTGAACATGTCTTTAGGGCTATCTTGATCATATGAGCTACAAATATTAACTGATAGACCAACATCATTAAGTTTAAAGCTACCAGTAGTAATATCAGGACTGGCAGTATTAACATGTTGTCCAGCAACATTAACTTCTTTAGGACTGCTATCATCATCAGACTTATCTTTTGCATCATTCTCATTATCTAGACCATCTTTAACCTGCTTTTGATCATCATCAGCAGATTTTGGTTCACCAGTATCAACATCCTTTGAAAGTGAATCAAAATATGAAGCATTTTTCCAAATTGGCATCACAATGCAATCTTGACTGATTTCTTCTGATGTACCTGAATTAAGTTCTCCGTATGTACCTGCAGATTCATTAATGATTGTACCTGCAGCAACTGGTACATAATTCATAGATTGGGTTAGAGAATCAATATCAAACAACCACTTTGGACCATTCCCTTCTATCATAGGCTTTTCTCTAAAAACCCAATATGCAAGTTTTCTTCTACCCTCCTGGTTTTAGTATTGAATACCCTAAAAGCTATACTACTTAAAGAATATCCAACAAAGAAATCTTCATCACTTTTGCCATCAAACTTGCCTAAACTGTCTAAAGTATTAAGAATGGTAACATGACATCTAAATGGTTTCATAAAGCTTAGAGCAGGTTTTAAAAAGTTCATAAGGTGTCTTGTTATGAGGCTTGACTACTAAGACCCTATTTTGTACATAACAAGCAGTACTAACTGCTTTAGCCCAAAATGTAGTAGGTAACTTAGAGTTAGCTAACATGGTTCTAGCAGCCTCAATTAGTGTCCTATTCCTCCTCTCAGCTACACCATTTTACTGAGGAGTCCTGGCTACACTGTATTCCCTCTTAATACCCTTTTCTCTGCAAAAATCATCCATAACTTTATTCTAAAATTCTATTCCATTTTCACTCCTGATTATTTTCACTTTCTTATCTACTAGGTTTTCTATTTCTTTGATTAAGTTCTTGAGAATCTCACTGGTTTCATTCTTAGTTGTTAAAAAGAAAACC